>JAJIBD010012822.1:0-59042 GCA_021461705.1 Cryptotis parvus | reverse complement strand
AAGGAATGGCCGCATCTCTAAACCAGAAGGCAGTTCAGAATATGACTTGTAGAAAATGGCATTAATACCTTTTACCATGAATATATAGCTAGCAGATCCCAGACTCTGTCCTTTGTATTTAATTAAGGTCCAAAATCCAACAGAATAATTCACTTTGGTATTACCTTGCATGGCAGAGCCTGGCAAGCTACCTGTGTTGTATTTGATATGCCAAATACCAGTAACAATTATAGACCTAATTCCAGAATGGATTGAGGCTCTTTATGTTCCTGGAGCAAGCAGATGCCCTTGGGCTCTACTAGCATGAGACAGGACATATGGAGATTAGTTCGGGGCCCTCTCGAAAGCAAATCAATGATGAATGGGAAAACAGTGATACATAGTGTTGTTGTGTGTGATCTTGTCGGTCAAGGGCACAGAGATGAAGTGTCGTGAGTAGAATGGAGTTTAGCATGAGGACCTCAGCATCTTTGTGTCTTTGTTCATAGATACAAAGGACAGATTGTTATTGCCAGAGATAGAGAATGAGAGGGACATGAAAAAGGTAAAAGGAGAGCTAAAAAAATGAAAGAAAGTTAGAAAGTCCTGAAGGTGGAGTCTATAACCTGTTAAGTAGAGTTATTAATGCGGTACTGCATATTTGGAAGTTGCTAATAGAGAACTTAAAAGTTCTCATCACAAGAGAAAGTATTTTGAAATTTTCAGGTGCTTAGTACCCACAATGAAACAGAAAACTTAAAACCAGATACATGAATTTAAAAGATATATATACTTTCACATATCTGTGCTGTAGACTTTCCCCAGAAGGACACACAAGAAACTGATCAAATCAGTTGGCAAACTGATCAAGTCAACTGGCAAGGGAACTGGATGCTAAGAGTGGGATGGAAAATTACTTATATTTTAAAAAATTATAAAATGTTTCAAGCATGCTGAAAAGTACAGAAAATAATATAACAGATGCCCTGCTACCCACCATCCAGATTTCACAGATGTTAAAATTTTGTCATTTTGTTATGGATTTTAGCATTACAAGTACAGCCAATACACCACCCTCATCTCTTCCTCCTTTCTGCCCTAATTACCCAGAGTTATAAAGTCAACATATATTACAACATATATTATTCCAACTTACATTTATGATATGTGGATATGATCATGAAAAATACTGTTGTATGTAAAGGAAATATGTAATATAAATATGAACAAATTCATCACCTCTGAACTTTCTTCATGCTTATTGGTAATTCTCCCAATTATGGTCCCCTTGAACCTCCCAATGCTTGGTACTATTCTTCCCAATCCTGCTCTCTGCCTAAACATGTTAGTTTGCATTTTCTAGAATTTTATCAAATAAAATTGTATAGCATGCACTTTTTTGTCTGGGTCATTTTATCAGCATGGTTTTGAGATTTGTTTGTGATGTTAAGCGTATTCCCCCACCTCATCCCAGTGGCAAGCTTTCTACTAAAAACCCGTTCATTCTTCTGTTCTTTGTTTCTATAGACTTTGGGCATTTGCTATTCCCTTAGGAAAATTCTTTATATTCTAGATATGAGAGAGATCATTCTGAGTCTGCTCCTCTCTCAGGTTCATTTCATCCAGCATGGCACTTTCCAGATCCATCCAAATTGAACTCACATCATCTATTTTTAACGGTCAAGTAGTATTCCATTGTGTATTTTCTTTATCCAGTCTATGTTCTTGGGCATTTGGGTTATTTTCAGTGCTGGACATTATGAATAGTCTTCAGTGAAGATAGGAATGCAGATATTGTTCATGCATTGTTTTTTTTTTTGGACCCTTAGGGTATATTCCAAGCAGTAGATACTTGAGTCCTAGTTTTTTGAGGAATGATTCACTTTGGAATTTTTCTTCACTTTGTTTTTTGGTTGTTTTCGGTTTGGGGTCATACCTGGAATTGCATACGGTTTACTCCCTGCAGTGTTCAGGGAGCATATGCAGTTCTGAATAAGAACTGAATTGGCTACAAAAAAAGACAAGTGCCTTAATTCCTGCATTATCACTCCAGTCTCAACCACCCTTGAATTTTATTGAAAGCTAGCATGACAAGATAATTTTAAGTTTCTTAATTTCTCTATAAACGTTTACTCCAAGATCATGCTTATTTTATAATTTGATAAACTTTGAAATAGTCCATGATATATGCCTTTTATTATTTAGTACCTGGAAAATTTTTCATATAAAAACAAAGGTGGACTTGTGTAAGTAATATGGGATGACACAGTGATTAAACATAGTTTTTTTTTTTTTTGCTTTTTTGGGTCACACCCAGTGATGCTCAGGGGTTTCTCCTGGCTCTGCACTCAGGAATTACTCCTGGCGGTGCTAGGGGACCATATGGGAGGCTGGGGATCGAACCTGGGCCTACCCGTTGGACTATCGCTCTGGCCCCATAGTTTTGTTCTAAGCTTTCCAAATAGTTTATTAAAAAAAGTCAGATATTGTTTTTCACACTTATATTTTGTTCTTTTAAGATAGATTGCATTTCTCTGTTGATATTTTAATATGTTCATTTTTTATTAGCATGCTTTCCATTCCTACATTGAATGTACTTATAATAGATAATATTTTTGCTCAGTTCAACACGACTTAAATCAGGGTTGGTCAAAATTGATTTTTTTTTGGAAAAGGGTCATATACTGTCATTCTTTTACTGAATAAATTGGATTGCATGCCAGATCTTTTATGTAATTTGAGTCTTTGGGTTCTAGTTTATCCCTCTATTTTTTAAAGTTCTGATTTGATTTATTCATTGACTTTAACTTAATTTACTAATACAGAAAAAAATCTGTCTTTGGGTATCACTTATATCACTTATCTTCCTGTTGATCATCGATTTGCTCGAGTGGGCACCAGTAACATCTCCATACATCCTGTTGCATGCTAGTGTAGCCCAAGGGCCTCTGCTCACTCGAGGAACATGAAGAGCCTCAAATCATTCTTTCATGTCAATGAGGAATGATTTGAGGCTTATTATTATTACTGGCATATGGAATACTACACGGGTAGCTTGCCAGGCTCTGACGTGTAGGTAAACAAAGTTTTGCATTTACTCATGTATGGTGGCTATGTGGAAACTGGGAGAGCCGGTATAGCTCCATCTGTGTCTGTGAAATAAGCTTTTCTTTAGGGTGGGGTTCTGATGAACTGGGCTTAAGATTGACTTCTCTCTTGGGTAGAGCTCCTGACATGCTGTGGAATCTGGCTCAAGTGAAATAAAAGCTCAAATTTGAGCTGTCTCTTTGCCTTACTGATATGTTTACTTTGACCTGTTCATGTGTAATTTAGACATCAGTAAGATATTTAGAAAATAATTTATATTCAAGATCTGTCAAAAACCTTTCTACCACCATTCCTTCGTAGATCACAGGTTACTGAAGTACTACCTTAAATTTACAGTTGCTTTAAATATTTCATATGATTTTTCAAAGGGAGTCCTTTTTTTTTTAAATGCATGAAAGTTATTTATTTTTTTAAGTATTTTACCATACCACCGTGAGAAATACAAATAAAAAGATATACAATTTAAAAAGTTCATGTTTGGGTTTTGGTCATACAGTGCCTCAGCACCCGTCCCTCTACCAGTGCCCATCTCCATACAAATAAAAAGATATACAATTAAAAAAGTTCATGTTTGGGTTTTGGTCACACAGTGTCTCAGCACCCGTCCCTCCACCAGTGCCCATCTCCCACCAACAACATCCCCGGTTCCCTCCCCTTCCCCAGCCCTGCTCCATGGCAGGTTCTCCATTTCTTTGCCTTCCTCTCTCTTTCTCTTTAAAGGGAGTCCTTTTTTAAGCTGAATGCCCTGCCTGCTCACAGACTTGAAATTGTCAAATAAAATGTCTACCCTACTTTTTCTTCTAAGTCTTGACATCTTTCAAAAAAAAAATTTTTTGTTTGCTTTTTGGGTCATACCTGGTGATTCTCAGGAATTACTCCTGGTGGTGCTCAGGAGACCATACGGGATGCTGGGGATTGAGTCCAGGTCAGCCACGTGCAAGGCAAATACCCTACTCACTGTGCTATCGCGCCAGCCCCATCTTTCAAAATTTTCATGCAACTCTATACACCCAAGTGATTCAGGTAGTTATAATTTAGTAACATTGATTATTTTTGTAAAATTTTAGTGGTACCGAAGGGTGCTAATGCAATATGAACTTATTTTACCATAAGCAAATTGATCAGTTAAGAGCAATTCCTGATTTTAAAAAAGTACAAAAACTATCATAATCTAATATCTATCTATCTCCTATATTACACCTTACTTCTTGCTCAATAACTACATGGGTCTTCCAAAAGCATTTCAAATTGATTCTTTTCAGCCCATTCTGTTTGCTTTATCTGCCTTATATTTCTGATGCCAACTGTTCACTTGTTTAGTTGTTAATTTATAGTAAGACTGGGCCCCCTGGCATCCCAGAGGGGTGGCAGAACCATGACAGAACACAGAGCCATGGCAGAGCCTCTCAAGCTACCCATGGCTTATTCAATATGCCAAAAAAATAACAATAATGGACTTCATTCCTAATTAATGGAGATGTTAGTGGTGCTTGCTCGAGCAAATTGATCAACAACGGGAAGACAAGTGACAAGTGACTTTTACTTATTAATAAGATTTTTATTTAAAAATCAAATTTTGAGAGGACATGTATTAATGCATGAAGGTTTACAAGGACAAAATGAATAAAAGAGTATATGCATCATAATTCTGATTTCATAAAGAAAAATAGCAAACAGACTAGAATAAAATGCACCAAAAATTGAGAGTAATGCGTTTTTATTTCTTATTTTTAGGGACATTGGTTTGGGAAGTATAACCAGGGGTAATTAGGATCTACACCTGCTCTGTCCTCACTTGGGCAGTGATCAAGGGACCATTTGTGAGTCAGAGATCAAATCATGGTTGGCTACATTCAAAACAAACATGGTACTCACCTCTGGTACTATTTTTCTGGTCAATATTAATGCTTTCTTGAATAATGGTCCATTTTCATCATTATAATACATTATTATCTTTATGTAATGAGTATATATTAACTTTGATCATAAAAGGTATGTTTTGAAATAAATTCAGAGTGCTAAAATATAATGAAAATCTCTCAGCATATGAAAATTAGATATTATGAAAAGAAAATATTTTAAATACATACATAAATTGTTTCAGTGAAGAAGCATTATATCTATCTATAGACCTGATTCTAATTCTAGCAAATTATTTAATGTCTATTTCCTTAACAGAAAAATTGGGAAAGCTGACCCTACTTTATCTATTAATGGCATTTGTTCTAATGATAAAATCCATTCATTCTTATCTTAATATTTGGAGTACCCTATTTTGTACAAAATAATGATCTTGGTTGTTAGGGTTATGATAATGAAAAATAACACAAAAATTATTGTCCTCATAGATTTTACAGTGTAATGGGAGTGATATAACAAGCAAAATAAGTAAGTAAAATATATAAAATCTTAAATGGTGATAAGTGTTAGAAAAAATGAAGCAAGTGAGAGAGTGGGGTGTTCAATTTTAGATTGAGTGCCAAGGAAGGATTAATTGAGAAAATGGCACTTGAGTGAACAATGCTTGATGGAAATAAGAGAGCTGATCATGCTGGCATTTAGGAGAAAAATAGTCCAGACATAAATAGAGCAACGGTAGTAAGGCAGCAAGTGTGTGTGTCAGAACATGGTTGCATCACAGAGAGGAGTGAGGAACTAGGAAAGAGCAAACAGAAAACCAGGCTGATAGACCCCAAGTGAGAAGGAATGCTATTGGAAGAATTTAAGCAAGGGGCTGCTATAAGAGGCTTTCATCTTCCAAGGATTCCCACCTGCTGTTTAAAAATATCACAAAGGTATCTAGGGTAAAAGTGGATAGGCCATTTTGGAGGATGCCACTGTTACCAAGGTAAAAGCAGAAAGGCCAGTCTGGAGGATGTCAAAGTTACCGAGGAAGAGCCAAGGAGCTAAGATGTATAATAAAAACTGTAAAATGAGGCAAAATGGCAACCCAGTTCAACACTAAAATTTATCTTCAAATTTATGACGATGGTAAAACAGTGTAGAAGGGATTCTGTAAATAAAAACATAGAAGGCAGCTGTTACTGCTCCACATGGCACAGGATGAAAGCCAGATTATGACTGTCCCATATGAAGAAATCTGATGAGATGGTACAAAGGTCATATAACCAAACCCAGGAATAGACTTGATGCTCAGGATCTATTTGTGACTAAGCAGAATCCAGAAATTGTGAGGAAGGGTCACGTTCCTCTGTGCCTTATTTATCACCTTCACTATTACCATGTTAGCTGAAATTTAATCTGCTACAAACTCTCTTCTTCTGCCTGGAAACAGACTCATCCCATGCTAGACAAGACTTGGAGCAGAGCCTAACCAAGAAGGGATCAAAACTGTATGAGTCGTTCCTGCGAGAGTCCTCTGTTTCTCTGGAGAACTTACCCTAATCTATTTAGAATAGTTCAGTGAATTCAAAAGCCACTTCTTGTGAACAGACATATTTTCCGCTCAACAGTCCTTCAGAAATATAAAGAACATAATCAACCAAAATTGCAGGGTCTGCTTAATGTCAGGGGTGATTTGTATATCACTGTTTTGGAAGGAGAAAAAAAAATTCTTAAGGACAGAATTTCCTATTTGAAGAACTGTTCTCAAAACAGACTGTCCTTGGCAACCCATTAATTATGTTTCATTTGACAGTTCTTGTATAGTTATATCTTGAGGGGGATAGAAGGTGTTGGGTGATTAATTGGTTGATGCTGTATGTTAATTGGATGCTAATTAAATTTAAATTTAATTCATATTTGAAATACTTAATTTAACTCAGGACCATAAAATTAGAATATTCAAGCTTCTTGAAGGAACTTGTCTTTCTGTCACCTTCATATGTCTATTGACACTTTCTCCTTGTTTACAAACTTGTTTTTCAAGAAAGGAAATCAGATGGTTCTTAGAGCTTCCAGCTGTAATAGGAAATGTGGTTCTTGCAATATAAAATGTCTAGTTATATATTTGCAATTGCTTTATTGAAAAAAGATATCTATATTCTCTTATTTTGTTAAAAAAACAAGTCCTGTCAAGCTAGAAAAGGCTAAACAATGCTGTTTGATTCCTTCCCTCTGACTGGAAAATTGAAGAAAGAGCTCCAAAAGTAGTCAGTACTTTAATCTCCAGAAAGTCACTGAGGTGCTCTGGCAGGAGGCCTGTAAGCCTCAGGAAAGTGAGGAGCAGTTCATGAGACCAGAAGGTTTTGGGAAATTCTCTGAGGTTCTTGTATCTACTTTCCCTCAGCGTAAACACCAGGGGGTAAACTCTGGAAACTGTTGGCAAAAGATCCAGTAACTTCTCTCATATAACTGAGGAGAGTAAGGAATGTCTACCCTGCCTACAGCAAAAGCCACAGGCTTCATATTCCTCTTTTTAAAGGATAGGACTTGCCAAGATGGATTTGCAGATGTCCCAAGAGAATGAGTAACTAGGCCTTGGGGTAGTGAAGATGGCACCTAATTTCAGTCCACAATCAAGGAAAACTGGGTCCACACATATAATGAAAAGTGTACCTACTGTAAGTTAGAATGATTTGGATTCCACTCTAGAAAAATTACTTCCTTCTCTGAGTTTTGGGTCTGTAATCTAGAATTAGTAATCCTAATCATGAAATGACTTAGCATTAAATATTATCATAAATGTTTACAAAAGTCTAAGAGTGCACGAGTAAGATATTCATTGACTTATCACTACTATTAACATTATTGCTTGATGATTTTGGGGGGTCACACCCAGAAATGCTCATGGGTTAATCCTGGCTCTACACTCAGGAATTACTCCTGGCAGTGTTCGAGGGGCTATATGAGATGCTGGGGATTGAACCTGGGTTGGCTGCATGCAAGGCAAATGCCCTCCCCACTGTCCTATCACTTGGGCCCCTGCCTACTGATTTCTAATATCACTTTATGGTCCTGCTGAATGCCTACTTCTAGTAGTAGATCATGCTCTTCGTAGGTACATGTGTGCGCCTGCATCCTGACACCCTTCACAAACCTATTATCTAATAACCCTTTTCCCCTCTTGATGTGGGTTTTCCTCAGCTGTCTTGGAAAAGCCTCTAGAAAAGAAGGCAGGCAGAAATTATGGGCCCCCAGGAAATAAGAAGCTTATTTACTTCATTGATGATATGAACATGCCAGAGGTGGATGCATATGGGACAGTGCAGCCCCACACTATAATCAGACAGCATTTGGACTACGGACACTGGTAAGATTCCAGAAAGAGAGACTGGACCAGTGTGGAAGGCCTGAGGCAGAATTCTGTGCCAGATAAAAATCCCCATGACATTTAGAGGTATCTTTATGTGTATCTTTTTGCCTGTATTTACTGCCCAGTTCTAGGTTGGTATTAGCACTTTTGACAATTATTAGCACACTGTTCCCTTCTCTGTCTTACCTAACTTCTGTGTTTCACATGTTTTACAATCCACAATATGTAAGAGAAGAGAGAGAGAGAGAGAGAGAGAGAGAGAGAGAGAGAGAGAGAAGAGATAAAGAACCTGCCATAGAGGCAGGCCATGGGAGGGGGGAGGGAATCAGGGACATCGGTGGTGGGAAATGGGAACTGGTGGAGGGATGGGTGCTGGAACACTGTATGACCAAAACCCAATCATGGACATCTTTGCAATTGTATATCTCATGGTGGTATAATAAAATATTTAAAAAAGAAAAGAAAGAAAGAAGTCCCCATGACAAACTACATTTTTCATGGGGATATTTCTGGGAATATTCTTTCATACAGGAGCATTGTTACCCACATGAATAGTTTGGGCAGAGAAGCTAGTGAAATTTCATCTAAGTGGGGTTAAAGTCTACTTTATCCTCAGTATTCATCTCGAAAAGTTGCCTTTTCTACACCTCCATAACACAGTAATCTCGTTCCAGGTCCCATAGGTCCTAGAACTAGTATTTCAGGATGTTTCAGTGGGGAAAAAGTCTGAATTCTCCAGGAAAGGAAAGCAAGTCATTGAATCGAGATTGTTTGACTCACTTTTTAAACTTTTATTCAGTTTGTTGTGAAGAAAGAGTGGGAATGTGAGAAGGGGATTTAAACAGAAGAATTATAGTTCATAAACTTAAAGTTTTATTGAATGCCTGATGTATAGAATCATCCACAATTTCCACGCATATTTTAGCAGCCAAACAATACTGGGAAAACAGGATTGGTTAATTGGATTTCATTTCCTTTATGTTTATGGTCACAAAGCTTAAACAGAAGGTAAAAATTCTCTGTAATTCTACCATTTTTAGTATGTTTTTACACATTTTGTGCTCAGAAATATCTAAATCATATGTTTTCCAATAAAATTCCCCACCATATCTGGGCCAGTGATCTTCAATTCACAGAAAATAGAAATGCAATCTCCATTTATTTGCTTCTACATCCATACAACTGACTTACATTCCCACATATCATATTCTTTACCTGTTGTATCTGCCCTGAGACGTGCCCATCTACTAGCATCTTGAATCTACTCTTTCTGTCTCCTGAAATTATCATTTCATCACGTAGGCTAACCCAGTTGACTCCAATACTTACACCTGCATACATTTCTTCTATGTGTTCAATAAAAAGTGTGTGTGTGGGGGGGGTGCAGCTAAAGGCTTACTTACTCCTGGCTCTTTACTCAAAGATAATTCCTGGTGGTACCCAGGGGGTCATATGCAGTACCAGGATTAAACTGGGGCCAATTATATGCAAGACAAGCACCTTAATACCTGTACTGAGCCAGAAAGATAGTATAGCAGGTAAGATACTTGCCCTACATACAACTTGCCCCTGTCTGATACCTGGCCCTACACATGATCACCTGGGCACTGACAAGGCGGTGATTTCTGAGGAGAGTTGGGTGTGGCCCAAAACAAAAAAAAAAAAAGCCCTCTTTACTAGTAAAACCAACATGTCTTTTATCTTCTCCCTCCCCAGTCAACTATAATTCTATACCTAGTTTCTGAACTTTAATGAACTGTTACTGCCCTGTTATTTGCTTGGTTACTGCTCTGTTTATTGTGAAATACAACAGACCCCATTGGGATACTTTCTTTTGTGTTCTGTCTACAGCACTTGCCATATTAAACAACTCTCTTCTTATGGAAATACTTATTTCTTTTTGTCACATACTTCTGATACGCCTACATTTTTCACTATTTGGAGGTTGTTTCTTCCCATGCTGTTTCCATAGATATTTTATACCCCTCATGTTCTTTTTTGAAAGTTATTGATTGTATCTTTCAATCTCTACCAATGAATCTAGACTTTTCCCCCACACTAACACAGGAATGGCAGGCCATCTCTCACAGTGAAAAGACATCCTCCTGGACCCTCCAACAACTCTGACTAATAGTTTCTAATTGTTGCAGGTATGATCGAAACAAGTTGTCTCTTAAGGAGATCATGAATGTTCAGTATGTTTCCTGTATGAATCCCACTGCAGGAAGCTTTACCATCAACCCGCGACTTCAGGTATGGGAGGACCCATGAAACATAAGCATCATGCTAAGGTTAATGTCACTTTATAGTAAGTAGTAATTGTTCCTTCCCTTGGCCAATATATGAAAGTATCGTAAATCTCACAGGACCCTGAACTGCATTTCTAAAGGTCAGTGAAACTTCTAATCTCAGTGCTGAAGAAATTCTAAATTCATCTGATCTATGTCATTCTTCAAAATGAGAAAACCTCAGAGAGAGAACATGACTCTCCCGTGGTCATGTAAATACTAAAATTCTTTATTATACATGAACTCAGATTATCTGAGTCCTTGTTTATGTCTTTACCACTAGCTCATTTGACCAATGGTATAATTGCCCCATTTGGGGTTTATTCTAAGATTCAGTTTAGTATGAAACATGTGATCAGAATGTAGCTTTCAAAATCTTTATAAGGATTCTTTGGAGCCAGAGACATAGCTCAATGGGATAGCACCCATGCTTTACATGCAAATGCCCAGAATTCAATCCCTGGCACTTCATGGTTCTCTAACTGCTTCCAAGAGCACCTCATCAGGAGTGATTCCCCAAACAAGCAAACAAACAAACAAACAAAAAAAAAAAAAAATTACCTTTAGGAAGTAAGCTGCTTGCCTTACATGCAGCCAATCTCATTCCCAAAGCACTGCCAGAGGTCATTCCAGAGGACAGAGCCAAGAGTAAATAGACCCTGAGCACTGACCAGGTTTGGCCCCACTGTCCCTTCCCTCTCCCAGTAATTATTTGTTATTTGAAGGCATCCCGGTACACCAGATGGTACTTAGGTCTTACTTCTGTCTCCTCACTCAGGAATCACTGCTAGTGGATTCAAGAACCATATGGTGTGTCAGGGATCAAACCAGGTCTGCTGTGGGCAAGACAAGCTCCCTGCATGCTATACAATCTATCCAGATCTCTCCAGAACCCCCAGTTTTTTGCCGTTTTATCCAAATCCAGAAAACGTGAAGTTTATTTTGTAATGATTATTCTAAAGAGTGACTTCTTCAACTTGCTCATTTCCTCCTGCAGCGTCACTTCAGTGTATTTGTCCTCTCCCTTTCCGGGGCCGACGCCTCTCCACTATCTACAGCACCATCCTCACCCAGCACCTGAAGCTCGGAAACTTCCCAACAGCACTGCAGAAATCCATTCCCCAGCTGATCAATCTGGCCCTTACCTTCCACCAGAAAATCACCGCCACGTTCTTACCAACTGCCATCAAATTCCATTACATCTTCAATCTCAGAGACTTTGCCAATATTTTCCAGGTAGGTCCATCTGCTGCGAGACGTCTTAACAGGATTAGTAACAATTGGGGCCCTCACAATCTTGCTAAAATTATAAAGCCAAACTCTTGGGGGAAGGCAGTTACCTTGGAGTCATGAGCACAGATAGTTAAACATAGTGTCATGGTCCCACAAAAATAGGATTCTGTTTACTGATTACATAATTTTCCAGTACCCAGAATACAGTTCCAAGTTGTTTCCTTTAGAGTAGAGAAGTGTTGGCATCTTAGAGATTTGTATAAGGAAGATCTTAGCATATATATGTAGAGAGGAAGATAGTACCAAAAATAGATAAGACTATTTTGTTTGGTGCTACAGAATTTGTGTGTATTATTTATGAGTCATGTCTACTCAGTTTCCCAGGCTGAGAGGGACCTTGACAACCCCTGTCATGCTCAAGAGCCACCACAGCCTCATGCTGGTTCTCTGGGCCTCCAGGGGCACCGCCTCAGTGATGATAGTGAGGGTGATTGATATGGTGCCAATCAAAGTTGGGTCCTTGCACATAGAAGATATGGACGCTTGAATTTTTAAACTATTTTCAGCCTATTTATTTTTTATAATCCTGAAGTAAAATGTCTTACAAGCAATATAGTTATTTCCTTTATGTACTTATTTACTTATATTGAATCACAGTGAGATACACTGTTATAAATCTGTTTCAGTCATACAATGTTCCATCACCCATCCCTTCACCAGTGCACATTTTCCACCACCAATGTCCCCAGTTTCCCTCCCTCTCCCTCTACCTGCCTCTGTGGCAGGCACTTTCCTTCTCTTTCTTACCTCTCTTTCTCTCTTTCTGTTTTCATTTCCTTTTGGGTCTTATGGTTTGCAATACAGATACTGAGAGGTTATCAGGTATATCCCTTTACCTGCTTTCAACACTCAGGTCCTGTCCAGAATTATTCTGAACTATCATTGTCATACTGGTCCCTTCTCTAGCCTAACTGTACTTTGCCCTTATATCTTGTGGTAAGCTTCCAACCATTGACGAGCCCTCTAGCTCCTGTTTTCCCTGGACTTGGGTTTTAGTCTCATAGAATATATATGTATATATATGGAGAGAGTGAAATATATGTATATACATATATATTTCTATATCCCACAATGAATATAGTCATTCTATATATGTCTCCCCCTCTGACTCATTTCACTCAGCATGATATACTTATTTTTTAATAAGACAAACTGTTAATGCAATACACATGCCAGTCTCTGAAATACCTCAGTCCTAAAAAATCCTAGATTTACTGTGAAATTCATTGCAGATCATTCTAACATTTGTTTAAATAGTAATGACCATCTATGTTCTTTGCTTTCAGTTTCTTGGCCCTTCACTACAAAATTTTCAGAGGGCAATGTAGCAAACCCTGGTCAGACATAGCATCTCCATATGATGAAGTACACAATTCATCCATCCAGAAAAATAATCACTAAAACTTCTTTTTCAAGTTTCATCAAAAGTTAAGGTAGCCACATATAGGGAAATGTAGGAAATGTCATTTCCCTAGGGAAATGTCATGTAGGAAAATTTCTACATGAAGAGATATGAGTCATGATAAATGTAGGTATGTAAAATATAGGTATTTGGATCTAATTACTCAACATACCAGCTAGAGAGGGAGGGAGCCAAGGAACCTCAAATTAGCTAAGGTAAGAACCTGACAACACAGGGGATTGGAGCCACAGTATGGTGGGTAGGTTGTTTGCTTTGCGGATGACCAAACCAGGTTCGACCCCTAGCACCCCACATGGCCCCCAAACCTGCCAGGACTGATCCTTGAGCACAGAACCAGGAATAAGCTTTCTGTACACCTGGGAGTGACTAATTTTTTTTTAAAACACAGAGAACCTAACAACACAGGGCTAATATGTTCCATATAGATTGGAAAGAGAAGAAAGCTAATTCAAAGATGCAAGAGCTATTTTCCAGAAAGACCTAACCTGAAAATGAAGTCACTAAGACCCACAACAAGCCAGTCTCAGAAAACACGTAAGCAATTGTAGGGTACAGCTCTTGAATCATTTACCTCCCAAATTTTCAGTCATTTGAAAATGAAGAAGCAGAGGCTTACAGAGATTATACAGATTTGCTCAAGAGCACACAGCTAGTCTAAAAAAATAAACTAGAATCAGAATTGGGTTGTCAGTTTCATGACCTAAACCCCTTTCTACCACACCACTGTGTCCTTATCTATAATTCAAATTAGGAGAATAAAAATAACATTGTTGAGATAATTAAGATTGCCATAAAGACTTAACTGTAAGCCTAGAATATCTGAAATTTGATGCTTCTCAGACCCAGTCAATAGCCAAGTTATGCATATCTAATATTAGCTTCTATTTATTGAATATTAGTTGAAAAACATCCTTTTTTTACACCAATATAACTCTCTTATCCTAATATCCTATCTTATACTGTGGTTATGTTCAAAATGAGTAAGGAAAAAGTAGTCAAGGTCATTTGGACACATTTGTATTGCTCATAAAGACAGAGGACCTTAGCTTTTATTCCAGAATCAACCACTATAATTCCTGGAAGATACTTTGTCACCTGCATGATTTATAATATAAAATTCTTTGGGATATACAACATAAGAAAATTTTTCTTTATTGTATACTGAGTTTTAATAATAAATGTATATAGAAACAACAAATAATTTTTCTACAGCTGTTGAATCGCATATTACATAGAAATTGCAATCATTTGCTCCTTCACACTGGAAATGTGATATATTACATTCATTACTTTTAATATTAGGGTCAAGTTTGCATTCCTGAAATCAGTCCAGGTTGGTTATTATGGTTAAAGCACTTCCATTTTTTTATATTTTACTTGTTACTTTCCAAAACATTATATTAGATATACTTTCTATTATATTAATAATAATAATAATTCCTAGACTGGAGAGAAGTACTGGAGTATGCCCATCACTACATATTGCTAAGCACAGACCCAGAAGCAAACCCCCCACTATGGGGTGTGGTCCCAAGGCAAAAATAATAGCAATAACTTATAAAATTCCTTATAATAAACAAAAGTTATAAGTCCTCATAAAATGTACTAAGGAATATTCTTTTTCTATTCTCTAGAAGGTTTTGTAAAATACTATGCCATGATTTCCTTAAATGTCAGAATAATTTACTGGTGAACCATCTGGGGATTTTTTTTTGTTAGCGATTTTAAATTATGAGTTCAATTTCTTTAACAGATGTAAGATAATTCAAATAATCTACCTCTTTACTGCATCAGATTGGCGAAATGTTTATGTGATCAATATCTCTAATTTCTTAACATAGAAGCATTTACAAAACCATATCATTATCTCTTACATATACCATATATGATAGCTAATATCTCTATTTCATTCTGTGTATGAGTTACATGTACTTTTTCTCCTTTTTTCCTTTTCTATTAGCCTTTTCTAAAAAGCTTTCAGTTGCTAGTGTTTTTTTGGGGTTTTGTTTGTTTGTTTTATTTTGTTATTTAGAGGTGATATTTTTGGGGAGAGGTTTTGGTCCATACTTGGCAGTGTTCAGGGATTACTCCTGGCTCTTCCCTTAGAAATCCACTCTTGGTAGGGCTTGAGGAGCCCTATACACTGCAAAAGATAGAATTCAAAATGGCTACAAGCCAGGTAGGTGCCCTACCTGCTGTTTTTTTTCTCTCTGGCCTTTGTGCTAGAGAGTTTTACTGATTCCTTTTGCAGCTGGTTTATTCTATTATCCTTACTTATGAAGTTACTAATTTCAGTCACAATGATGTGGAACAAGTTTTTATTTGAAAATTTTCATTTGAGCTTTAAAAATTCTAGTTTTTCCTAAAATTCTAGTCATATGATTTCTTAGTTATAATTATTAATTTGTTAAAGCTTGTTTTTGATTATCTTCCTATGCTTCTGTCAAATCTTCTAGTATCCCCATAATTTGTATTTAATTCCAACTTAATATAGTTATTTTTAACTTAAAAAATAACTTGAAGGTAGATAGTTGTATTTTCCTTCAGAGAATATATGTTTCTGCCTGTGGAGGGAAACCACCAGAGACTGAAGAGATTAAAGTTGAGTTTCTGTTCTATGAGGATAGAATGATTTATGGTTGATTCATTCATGTGCCTCTAGAGTGGCTCTCTTAGAATTTTTATCTATGGCCCCTTCTTGATAATATCTAAACAATTTTATCCTCCCTATTCTGCAAGACAAAGAAACATTGCTCAGCATTTTAATGCTCATACATCTCTACATTTTCAGTTCCTGAACGTGTCACACACTATTTATAAGTCAAAAGTGTCTGAAGGAAAGAGATGCCAAATTTATGTTTATGTCTATTCTCTTCTCTCTGTTACCTTATTTTTCAAGCTGTTACTGTCTTCCTTTGTCTTTAATGTCTTATAATATGCAGTTTAAATATAAATTTCCTATTTTTTTCTGATCTATCTCAATGAATTGTTTTAGATCAACTATTACTACCATTATCAAAATAGGAGTTTTAATGAAGGTTCTTATTATCTTATCTGTAAGTATTCAGTATTAGTCCATTTATTCTTTCAATAAGCATTGACTGAAAATCAGGTACAAATCAGGCATTGTGCTGTTAGTAGTATGACAAAAATAAACCTCATCCGAAGTGAATTATCTCAATTTCTATATCTATGAGACACTGACCATAATCTGGAAGCAATCTCATACTGATAAAAATAATTTTAAAAATAATTCTTCTGTAATGGGGATTATATATAAATAACTATGTAGCACATAATAGAAAGATTGCTGTCAGATGTGAGGGGGATGAATGATACTAAAATTTTAACAAAGAGATACAAATTGAACTATATCTTAAAATATACAAGTAAAGCAAAGTACAAAGTCATGAAAAGCATGCAAGATATGAAAATAGTTTGGATTTTGTAAGACTAAAATATATTTATGGAACTGAGCATTATTCTGTTAGTAATGGGGAACCATTTGTGATCTGTTTTCCTCAATGACAAGAAAGTAATGTGTTGGGTTACAGTTCTGAGTATTTCAGGTTTAACATTGGCATTGTCTTCTTTCCCCCCACAGGAGCTTAGGTTACTTAAAGTGCACCCATCCCAGTGCTAATGGGGGTACATCTTCCACCTTTGGTGACAGCCTGCCCTCTCTACTCAGGCACCTGTCTCCTACAGAGGTGCAGTGATTTGCAGAGTTTGCCTTCTGATAAACGTGGGTTTTGTATTGTTAGTGAAATGTTGCTTTTCTCTTTCCTTTATGCCCTTTGCATATTCTTATGTTAGAGCAACGTCCTTTTTGTATAGATACAGGAAGACAGTTAAGACTATACATTTGTAATATAGTAGTTAATTAACTCTGAAATATTTACTCCTGGTAATCCATCATATTTCCTGACTTAAACCTCAGTTGCCCTTAGATTGATTTTAGTTCCTTACACCCCAAAAAGAGGGACCCATCTCAGGAATTGAATGGATCCAGGGCAAGCCATGAAGAGCTACCCTAGCCAACATGGGATAGGCTAAACGCCATAAGAAGTGTAATAAGATAAGCAACTGATTTAGGACCCTGTTGGGGTTAGGAAAAACTAACCTGGTCTGAGGATTGTAGTCTGGATTATATAGCAAGATTTCCCCAGGAAAAGTCACCCTTTACCATGGGTTCAGAGAGACCATTTTAAGCTTAATCCAGGATATAGATAAAAGTCTTTATCTCTTACTGTGTTTATAGTAAATGACTAGAAATAGTACTAAGAAGTAAATCTAAATTATTGTTTACCAGCAAAGGAAAGGAGAAATACAAAATTCCACCTTGTCCTGGGCTGGTCTATAGCCCCAGGGCAAGATTCCATCCCTGGGGGGAGTCCCCCAGTAGACTTTCTGCAGAAGAAAAGGGCTTTTACACCTGTTCATTATTTTAGGATCAAAGTTTTATCACCTCTCTGTAATGCCCAACCCCACCCCCTCATGAGTTCACTATAACCAGCACACTTGACTTAATTAAATGATCACTGATTAGCAACAAGCCTTGGAGACCTTGGTTCCTTTGTCCATCAGTCTGGGAGACCTATGGTCCCTAGGTCCCAAAAGCACCAGGGAATCCCACCAAACCCAAACATCTGTTGGGACCCCACTTAACCCCAACACTAATGTAACAAGTTTTGTAGATTAGTTTGAAATGGCAGGACTTGGTTAAGCTGATAAGCAGCTTAAAACTTGGTAGTCTATTTTTTCTAATAACAAAGAAAGCAGCATTGACCAATAATAATATAAATATTTGAAATTAATAGTAACTGACTTGACATGAAACCCCGTTATTCATCGATTTGCTCGAGCGGGCACCAGTAACATCTCCATTTGACCCTATCACATGCCTGTGTAGCCCAATGGCATCTGCTTGCTTCAGGAATACAAAGAGCCTCAAACCATTCATTCTGGGTCTTGACGAAAAAGTCTGACCATCTTGTAGGTGGGCGGCCACGTGATCTTTTGACATCCCATGGGATCCAGTCAGCAACGGCTCTAGTCCAGCAGTCATCTCCAAATCGCATTACATGTCCCGCCCATCTGATTTTCGATGCCTTGGCAAACGAGACAGCGTCCCTGACTCAGGAACAGTGATGGGGGTTGGAACTCCGATTCCTTCTTTCACTTGAGTGAGGCATGATATTCCAAGCATAGCTCTTTCGATTCCTCTTTGGGAGACCCGAATAGCATTCTCATCCTGCTTTTGCAGGGCCCAGGTCTCTGAGGCATATGTTAATGCAGGGAAAACAGTGGAGTTGAAGAGATGTGTCCCAAGTCGGAGGTTCTTTGTCTTTTTAGCTATTTCTTCGATGCCTTTGAAGGCATTCCATGCTGCTCTCTTCCTCCCTGCGCAGCTCAGGTTTTAGGTCATTCATCATGTTGACTTCTTGACCTAGGTACACATAACTTCTGCATTCAGAGATGTTTGTTCCATTGAGAATGAATGGGGCCTCTGGAACTAGTTCATTTTTAATGAACATATTTTTCTGAGATTCAGCTGTAGACCTATCTTTCCACATTCTCGGTTGAAGTCAGCTAGCATTTGTGCCGCTTGGCTAATGTTTGGTGTTATTAGAATGATGTCATCAGCGAAGCTGAGGTGGTGTAGTTGCCGACTGTAATTTCCAAATATAATTATTTGGGAAAAAAATCTTAAGCTATCTCTTCCCCTAACTTTGGTGATATGTAATAAGTGGTGAATATTCCAGTCTCTTACCTGGTTTCAAAACCTGAGGAGTTTGAGCTAAAACCACTTATATTATGACACAGAGCATGCTTCTTCTCTCTGAATTCGAAACCCCCTATTACACAAAATGGGTAGAGTAGACCTGTAGATCATCGCAATTATTACTTGGGAGTGGTATTCAGAGGAGTATAGGTCACATAAAGCGATGTTCAGGACTTACATCTGATTGTTCACTTGACACTGACCCTCAGTAAATGCTCAGAGAATAATTTGTGATGCCAGGGATAATGGGGTTTGACTATTTTCAGGGAATACACCTTACCTCCTATATTATCTCTCTGGCTCTATTGTTATTATTTTATGAGTTTTGTCTGAAAAATAGCTAGTTCATGACCTATTACATAACTCAGTAAATTATTGTTGTCATTTTAAATTATTAATATAATTTTGTCTGTTCTATTTAAAGGGTATTCTCTTCTCTTCAGTCGAATGTGTGAAATCTGCACAAGACCTAGTAAAGCTTTATCTGCATGAGTCAAATCGAGTGTATCGGGATAAGATGGTAGAAGAGAGCGATTTTAATGTTTTTGATAAAATCCAGATAGAAGTAGTCAAGAAAATTTTTTGATGTGAGTATTTCCATTTTTATTTGAAAATTGATCATAATTATACAGATTATGATCCACATTTTAAACTCTTAACACATACACTCCTAGTAAGGGGCTCGGCCATCCCCTGGCCAACTCCAACATTGCTCCAAGGGTTTGCTCTCATGAGTGGGGAAGAGACCATGCTGGCCGGACTCGGAGTGGAGTTTCAGACCCTGCCCTTTCCTCCGCCTCCATGCCAGTTGCCCCGGAAGAGAGAGACCCACCCACTCCAGACTCAGCTAATTTGCAACCCCGAAGCTAATTTGCAACTCCAGACCCATCCACTTCAGACCCACAGCTGCGCTGCTTGGCTGGCCCAATGTAGAAGCAACCCATGGAGCTGACCTCACGATAACGGGCTTGGCCATCCCCTGGCCAAGTCCAACATTGCTCCAAGGGTTTGCTCTCATGAGCGGGGGAGAGACGACGCTGGCTGGACTCGGAGTGGAGTTTTGGGCCCTGCCCTTTCCTCTACCTCCATGCCAGTTGCCCCGGAAGAGAGAGACCCACCCACGCCAGACCCACATGTCCTTTGGCGTGCGGCCGCTTGTGCGATATTTTTATAGGATACTGAATTTTGCATAGGTTCTTCCCAATTTCTTTCACATTTATACATAGTAAAAAGTTATAGACATGTTTTAACTGATATCAGTAAACCTGGCAAGAAGCCAGAGCAAACCACACATCATGCAGTTAGTCATTCTCAACATCCAGACTCCATAGTTCCTCAGAGCTCCATCCACGAGAAAACCTGATCTTTCCCTTTAAGTTTCATCAGTAAATGCTTGGGTTGAGAGCCTTCTACTGAGAAAATACCAACTACACGGTAAAGCCTGGCAAGCTACCATGTTTTGTTTACTTTTTATGCCAAAGACTAGTAACTATTATGGACCTCAGTTCCATGACCTGAAGAATGGTTTTGGGCTCCTCCTGTCCCTGTAGCAAGTAGATGCCCTTGGGTTGCACTTGCCTGTGACAGGACTAATGGAGATGTTACTAGTGCCCACTCAAGCAAATCGATGAACAATGGGAAGACAGTGATACAGTGAACACATATACTTAACACACTCACATATATATACTATATATATATTAATATACTATATGTATATATATATATATAGTATGATGCCAATCGGTAGAGCCTGGCAAGCTATGCCTGTCGTATTTGATATGCCAAAGACCAGTAACAATTATAGACCTCCTTCCCATGACCTGAAGGAATGGTTTGAGGCTCTTCATGTTCCTGGAGCGAGCAGATATCCTTGGGCTACACTAGCACACAACAGGACATATAGAGATGTTACTGGTGCCTGCTCAAACAATTTAATGAAAAACCGGAAGACAAGTGATGCAAGTGAACACAGTTGAGAAAGAAATCAGATAAGGAAAGGGGAAAAAAGTCTAATATTGAACCAATGTTAGGACCAGAAGAGACTCAAATAATGAAGTTGAGTGTTAAGTCTGTGGATTTGGACAGCAAGACTCTCCAGTCCCCTTAGTAACAACCCCTATATTGGTAACACCAGTTGACAATCCAGTCTTTACACAATATCATCTCTCCATGGACCACTGTGATTGTATTGCAGATGAGTGAAACTCTGAAATACATTTGAAGTTTGAAATATCTGGGTTAAGCACTAGAAATTCTTTTTGTTGTTGTTTCTTTTGTTGTTGGATATTTTTGAATGTTTTATTATACAACCATGATATATATTATCACAAGATGTTCATGTTTGAGTTTCAGTCATACAGCATTCCAGTACCCATCCCCTCCACCTGTGCCCCATTTCCCAACACCAATGTCTCCACTTCCCTTCCCTTTCCCCCAACCTGCCTCCATGGTAAGTTCTTTATCTCCTTTCTTTCTCTCTCTCTCCTCTTTCTCTCTCCCTCTCTCTGTCTCTCTCTGTCTCTCTCTGTCTCTCTCTCCTCACTTCCCTTTCTTACACATTGTGGATTGTAATACATACATTAGAGGTTATCATGTGTATCTCTTTGCCTATATTCAATGTTTGTTTTTGGATGGTATCATCATTTTCAATTCAGCACACTGTTCCCTTCTCTACCTTACCTAGCCTCTGACTCCCACACATTTGTGGTATACCAGGCTTTGAGATATCACGGGGGGGCAAAGCACCCACGCGCTATGGGGATCAGACTGTGTCCAGCTGTGGAGTTCAGACTAGAGGATGACTGTGATTGTGTTTCATGAGGTTTTCTGACTTCTGGGAGCCTGACAGAAGTCAGGCCAAGAAGCATAAGCCTGCCCTCACCCCAAGATGTCCATCAGTCTGGCACAGGGTGGGCAGGCAGAGACTCCTCCCTGCACCTGAATACCTGGGGTCCGAGAGCCCCAGCAGCAGTTCTGGGTGGAGCCGCTTTTGTGGCTTTTGTGGAGGGAGCTGAGGTGGGGAGTAGAAATTTAATCTTTACAGTCCCACAATTTCTTTTCCTGTATTACTAATCCTAGGTCTGTATACTAAACCTCAAACTATTTTAAGACCACTTATCTCATGTTTTCTGGTAGCCAGGTAACTTTAATCCTTCTCATATCTGGTATATCTTATTTTCAAAAGAAATTTGACATAGTCTTAATTATTCTGTTAACAATTTTCCCTCTGAAAAATAGTATTATGAACTTCTATCATGCAACCAAAATGGGATCTGATCAAAAACAAAGATCATCATTTCCTTTTCTAATACTATAATTTCTTACCTTATTAATTTCCCAAAATGTGTACTAATAAATTGCTTCATTATACATTATGATAATGTATAATGTAATTTATACATTAATAGATTGCATTCATTATAGTATATAGTATACTTCTGAGAAATAAGGAATTTGACAAAATAATCATTGTACATAATTCTTTTGGAGAGTCATAGTGCATTCCATACATTATAAGAATATATTATGATATATTATATATACATAATATCACTGTATCACTGTCTTCCCTATCATCATCGGTTTGCCCGAGCAGGCACCAGTAACATCTCCCTATGTCCTGTCTCATGCTAGTAGAGCCCAAGGGCATCTGCTTGCTCAGGAACATAAAGAGCCTCAAAACATTCCATCAGGTCATGGGAATGAGGTCTATAATTGTTACTGGTATTTGGCATGTTAAATATGACATGAGTAGCTTGCCAGGCTCTGCCGTGCATACATAATATATTATATATATTTATGCCTGAAAATCTTTTTAATTCTTGTTTACATATAATTTACCACATGTATTAAGCCAGAAAAAAATTACCTCTATGCAGCCTATTAATTTGCATAGTAAATAGTTCTTGGGATATGCCTTGGGGCTCAATGACATATTATAGCAGTCTAAGATGACATTTCATATTTTATTATCAAAATTCCCCCAAAATAATAGAATTCTCCGATGACCAGATATCCACATTTTCCTCACATCTTGTTTTTTACAATGAACTTAAAATAAACAAATTTTGTTATTTTGTACCTTGTTGTTCCGTGCTTGTCTTACTAGGTTAAGTTCCATCCTGGGCCTACCTCTTTAGATATATATATATAGTCCATGCCCATCTATGGCATCTTTATTAATGTTTGACTGCATTTTAAGTAATTAATTTCACTAGACTGTTTTCTTGGATCAGACACCCTGATCCTGTCATCTGTATGGCCTAATGCTTAAGCACTCTCACATCTGAGATTCACTGAGTATTATAGAATTTGCTTATTTATATATGGATTGTTAACTCTGAAAAGAATCCTTGCCTTTCTTAAGATGTCTATACTGAACTTTAGAATAACAATGGTCTTTAAGATAGGTATTGTCATGTGGGTTTGTATATAAAGGCACATCCTTCTCATTACAGACCACATATAATTGATACCATTCTTATTTCTACTGGTGACATTTATAGTTTAAGCCTGAAGCACCTTTTTATATTCAAAATCTTGATATTGGTATCAAAGAAAACTTTCCCAGAATTCCACAAGGAAACAACGTAATTCGTTTGTGCTATTAAAGAGGCTTAAATTTCTCTGATGCATGGCCTTTTTGTTATAACACATTATTATTAAAAAACCTTTAAGTACTTGGATGCATTTTTTAATTTTCTTTCCCTTGCATCTTGGCTGTCATCACAAAAATTGAAGATATTTTATTCATCAAAGAATTTTTGTAGGTCAGACTTTTTAAAACTGCACTTTGTTCCTTTGCTAGATCATTCATGTGAATTCACTTCTCTCAGTCCTGATTCCTAATATCATAGACAGTTTTCAAATTGGGAAGACAGATTTTCACCTTACTTCCTCATGTGTTTTGCTTAATTAGGGGAGAATGACTCTTCTGCACTGCATTATATCTTTTCATTTTGATAAGCTTTGTACTATTTACTTTCATTGCTGTTGTTAATTTTTTTTTATTGAATCACCATAAGATGCACAATTACAAAGTTTTCATGATCGGGTTTCAGTCCTACAGTTTTCCAACATCCATTTCTCCACCAACATACGTTTCCCACCACCAATGTCCCAAGTATCTTTCCCACCAATCCAGTCTGCCTCTATGGCAGGCACTTTTCTTCTTTTTTCTCTCTCTATTTTTTGGGCATTCTATTTTGAAGAACAGATATCGTGAGACCATCATTTTTGATTCTTTACTCACTTTCAGCAAAAATCTCCCATCCCAGAGTGATCCCTTCCCACCACCATTGTCTTAGTGATTCCTTCTCTTTCCCACCTACTTTCTGCCCCAGCATTTGAGGCAGGCTTACAACTGTGGACTAGTCCTCCTGGCCCTCATTTCTACTGTCCTTGGGTGTTAGTCTCATACTCTGTTTTTTATACCCTAGATATGAGTGCCACTATTCTGTCTGTCTCACTCCTTCTGAATCATTTCATTCAGCTGATACTCTTCATGTCTAGCCAGTTATAGACAGTTATGAAATATAGAATTTCATAACTTCACTTTTAACAGTTGTATAGTATTCCATTTTTACTGGAAAAAATAGAATACTATTAGTGTCAAATGGAAACATTACTGGCACCCGCTCGAGCAAATCGATGAATAACGGGATATCAAGTGATCAAGTGATCAAGTGATAGTATTCCATTATGTAAATGTACCATAGTTTCTTTAACCAGTCATCTGTTCTCAAGCCACAGGTTAGTTTTAGATTCTGGCTATTGTGAACATTACTGCAATGAACGTGCAAGTTTAATTTCTGCTATGTGTTTTTGCACCCTGGGGTATATTCCCAGAAGTGGTACTGCTAGCTCAAAAGAAAATTCAATTTGTAATTTTTTGAGGAATGCCAATATTCTTCACCAAAAACACTGGACCAGTCAGCGTTTACACCATCAATGAATGAGAGTCCCTTTCATCTTTAGAAAAGAGAAAGTTTAACTTTGCTACAACATGGATAGAATAAAAAGGGATTGTACTAGGTGAAATATGTAAGAAGAATAATGATTAAAAACTGACTGATCAAAGGTCAGAGTGATAGTCCAGAGGGTAGAGCTTTTTCCTTGCACGTGGCCTACCTGGGTTTGACTCCCAGCATCCCATATAGTCTCCCTGAGCATTGCCAGGAGTAATTCCTGAGAGCAGAGCCAGGAGTAATTCCTGAGCTTCACCCAAAAAGCAAAAAAAAAATTGACTGATCATATATAAGTGGTATATTAAAAGCAAATAAAGTTCAGTTAAAATAAATCCTTAGATCTGGACCACTTAAATAAAGTTATCATATTGGGGAGAAAATCCAGTAAAATACGGTGGCAAGATATTGACACTTTTGTGACTGTGTGTGAGGTAGTTTCATGGTACTCTTAGAAATGGGAAAGTGTCTTGGGGCCGGAGCGATAGCCCAGCGGGTAGGGCGTTTGCCTTGCACGCAACTGGCCCATGCCGGCCTGGGTTCAATCCCCGGCATCCCATATGGTCCCCCCGAGCACTGCCAGGAGTGATTCCTGAGTGCAGAGCCAGGAGAAACACCTGAGCATTGCCGGGTGTGACCCAAAAAAAAAAAAGCAAAAAAAAAAAAAAAAAAAAAGAAGAAAAGAAAAGGGAAAGTGTCAGAAGCTGCATACAGCAGACCTAGTTTTGATCCCTGGCACCCCATTATGGCTCCCAAGTTCACCTATAGTAACCTCTGAGCAGAGAGCCATGACTAAGCCTTGAGCACCACTGGGTGTACACCCAAAACTCAAACAAAGCAAGCAGAAAAGAAACAGGTGGAAGTGTCTGTACTCTAATAAACCTACATTGCCTCATTGAAAAAAATGGGTAGCTAGAGCTCATCCAAAAGTGTTTCCTGACCATAAAGTCAACAGTAAGACCTGAGCATTTCTGGATGTGCCCCCAAACCATAAATAAATATTTATAAACTGTATAAGTTATTAAAACTACTTGTAAGGGAATCTTGAAGTAGTTTTTAGTAAAATACAGGAAATTTAAGAAAAGAAACTTAAATTGAAATATTAATTTGAGTAAAATTATTTTGATTTTGAGCTTAGAGATCATTTTAATTAACTTTCAAAAAATAGTACTTTTATTCCAATAGTGACAATGGAAGAGACGCTCCTTAGGGAAGCTCTCCATATCCATATCCATAACTCTGCTTTGGTTCTTCATTACACATGTGAGAAGGGTATTCCTAACATCCATTATTTTCCATCTTCAGCCCCCATGAATAACAATTATCATCCTTGATTCTCTGGAATTGGTAAATAAACGTTGAACCTTATAAGGACTTATCAAGAAAGGGAAAGGGAAAGGGAAAGAAAGAATGAGCAAATCACTGTGCAGAGATCCAGAATGAGATACTGTAAAAAAGAAAATAAATAATTTTTATGTCTTGTTACCAGAATATTGAAGTGATCATGGAGCAGACCCCAAACCTGAACATATATTGTCACTTTGCAAATGGTATTGGTGAGCCCAAATACATGCCTGTAAAATCATGGGAACTATTGACTCAGATCCTTGTAGAAGCCTTGGAGAGCCACAATGAAGTCAACACCGTGATGGATCTCGTTCTCTTTGAGGCTGCCATGTGTCACGTGTAAGTATGCTATCTTTTTGCTTTTGTACAGTCTTTTCTTCTATCAAATGTCAGGGGTCTGTTGGAGGACAGATTTAGCTAATCTGGGAGCTTTGTTGTTTTGCCCACACCCAGCTTGATCTTATTTAAGTCAAGGTTCATTCTAATGAGACCGCTCTTCTGTGTAAACACTGATAGAGGGTGTGGCAGTTACAGAAGTCACCTTGATTGAATAACTTCTGACTTATATATCTACTAAGACTTCTATGTTTTCTAGATTGGGCACAGCTCCTCTTTATACCCACTGCACCCAACGTGGGACAGTTAGAATTTACCAGGAGATTACCACCCTGGCTACTTTGAGACTATAGGAAGACTATAGGAAGGATCATACTAGTTTGCTCTAAGCAGGCGAGAGTGACCCTTTCAGTACATGAGAACAAGATACTCAGAATCACCCTGGTGCAGATAATAATAAGAAGGACCTTGTGGGTACCATCTAGATTACATGAAGCTCATGAAGTTAAGATGTATTACTTTATATCAGCCCTCTCTCTCTCCAGTGTTTTACATAAGAGATAATCTCCTTAGTCCTTGGCATAACCTTTGTTTATACCTGCAATAGGGTGTGGCACTACACTCTGTTTAGGGTTCTTTGTTGACATGACAACCTCCCGATTGGATTACTTTGGTGTATATAAGGGGCTGACTTGAGGCCCCTTCACCTTTTACCTTTTGGTTCCTCAGCCTTCAGCTTTTGGCTCCCTGCGGCTTTTGGCTTTTGGCCTTTTGCTCTTTGGCCTTTTGCTCCTTCTTCTGGGTAGGACTCAGCTCGGGTGAGATCCTCTCTCTTTGGTGGGAGACTTAGGCTCTTTTGTATGGTCTAAGTTCAGACCAGAGCTAGAGTTTGTTCATTATATTGGATTGCTGTGGAAGAGCTTTTGTACTATTAAAAGCCATTTTTGGAACTGCACCGGACTCATGAGTTTTCATCTGTTCTCCCGGCATCCTCGGAGGTAGAAGACAACCTCTGTCCTGGCACTGTCGGGGACCCTGGCGGCGTTCCCCGACAGGGGGTCTTAGAAGTTTCTCTTCATGAAGGTCAAGAAGTGACTCAGAGCAGCATCTGGAGCATTTGTCATGGGACCTCAGGAGCAGAATAGTGAACTCAAGCAGAAATAGATTTGACTTTTTCTTACCTGCACTATAACCACAGTGACACCAAGGGAAATTAGAGGTCATAAAGAAGCACCAAGACAGCTCAGGACTCTTTCCAAACCCTAAAGTAAGTTAAAATTTAAATGATCAGATGACCTCCCAAGCAATGGTCAGAGTCTGGGCCCACTCTTGGTAACTCTCAAATAATCAAACCAATGGTTCAATACAAGGGCGTAGGAAAGTAATGCTTGGGACTGGGGCCAGGCAGCAATGTGCAAAGCATGCACATTACCCTGTGTACTATCTGAACCGAAGATATATTTAAATGTATACATATTTCGAACATTAAATGGTATTGCTAATCAAATGAAACAATGAATGGAGTAACCAAACCTCCCAGATAATTTGATACTCAACCAATTCTATGCTTACGTTGCTCTTTACATTCCCCAATTTGAATCCCATAACTTCAAATTATATATGAGGAAATTTATATGAGGAAAGAGAAGAGTCACTAAACTACACGCCCTAGAATTAGGTAAGACAGCCTAGTTGGAATCCACAGTGTATATGTTTGACCACCATACCCTGATGCTGCTTCATTTGTTAATCCAGAGAAAACCCTTTAGTACACAGGAGGCTAGTTTGATCACGTCTGAAGCCCAGAACCTCAGA
Organism: Cryptotis parvus; assembly: GCA_021461705.1. Lineage (NCBI taxonomy): Eukaryota > Metazoa > Chordata > Mammalia > Eulipotyphla > Soricidae > Cryptotis > Cryptotis parvus. The sequence goes on along the minus strand of JAJIBD010012822.1, from coordinate 30,487 downwards.
CATTGGTACACAGTAAGTGCTCTATGATATGGCTTTTGCTTAGTTTATTTGAGACATAGTGATTTATAATACTGTTAATGATAGTGCTTCATTCCAACATCATACCATTCACCAGTGTCCATCACCCTCTCTCTCCATCACCAACTACCCATTACACAGGTAAACTCATTTCTGTAGACCAGTTCTCAAGTTCTGTTGCCTTTGGTTATTTGTTACTCTTTTACTATGTTTCTGATAACCCACAGATGAGAGACCTCGTTATGCATCTGTTCCTCTCCTTTTGACTAACTTTATCCAGCATGATCCTCTCCAGAACCATCCGCATTACAGAAAATTGCTTTATTCCATCTTTTCTTATGCCAAGTAATAGACACTGTGTATATATACCTCAGAGGGGTTTTATTCCAATCATTTGTTCTTGAACACTCAGGTTGACATTAAACTAGAGGCATTTTTAATGACTCAATGTCATGTGCCAAGTAAATGGAAGTAAATGAATCACAGCAAATTAAGAAGTTTCTGCACCATAAAAGATGTGATGACCAGTATTAACAAACACTTCAGAGACTGGGAGAGAACATATGCTCAGTACTCATCAGACAAAGGGTTAATATCTAAGATATTAGTAGAAATATTCACCAAGATATTAATAGAAAGCATTCGTAAATGTAACAAGAATAAAACACCAGCACCACCAAAAAATTGGCTAAAGAGGGGCCAACGATAGCACAGCGAGTAGGACATTGTCCAACCTGGATTCGATCCCAAGCATCCCACATGGTTCTCCAAGCACTGCCAGGAGTAATTCCTGAGTGCAGAGCCAGGAGTAACCCCTGAGCATCACCAGGTGTGACCCAAAAAAAGAAAAAAATTGTCCAAAGAGATTAACTTCCTGAAAGAAGACATGCAGGTAGCCAATCGTCACTAGATAACTAGATCACTAGACATCCATTATTCATCGATTTGCTTGAGCTGGCACCAGTAACATTTCAGTTTGACCCTATCACATGCCAGTGTAGCCCAATGACATCTGCTTGCTTCAGGAATATGAAGAGCCTCAAACTGTTCATTCAGGGTCTTGATGAAGAAGTCTGACCATCTTGTAGGTGGGCGGTCACATGATCTTTTGATGTCCCTTGGGATCCAGTCGGTAATGGCTCTAGTCCAGCGGTTGTCTCCAAATCACATTACATGTCCATCCCATCTGATTTTCGATGCCTTGGCAAATGAGACAGCGTCCCTGACTCTGGAACAGTGAAGGAGGTTGGAGCTCAGATTCCTTCTTTCACTTGAGTGAGGCTTGATATTTCAAGCATAGCTCTTTTGATTCCTCTTTGGGAGACCCGAATAGCATTCTCATCCTGCTTTTGTGGGGCCTAGGTCTCTGAGGCATATGTTAATGCAGGGAGAATAGTGGAGTTGAAGAGATGTGCCCGGAGCCAGAGGTTCTTTTTCTTAGCGGGTGGGTGGTAAGCTTCATCTAAGACTAAATACCGGCATGAGACCCATAGTCAACAAGTACCATAAGGGAAAGTTGAAAAAAGAACTTTGAAGCCAATAGTATGAAAAAAAAACCTTTCCATAACTTGTCATCAGGGAAATGTAAATCAAAACACAATGAGATATCAGCTCACATAAGTGATGCTTGCACATAACACAAAGAACAAAAATAATTAGTGTTGGCATGGATGTAGGGAAAAGGAACACTTATCCATTGCTAGTGGGAATGTCAACTGTTTCAACCTCTCGTAAAACAGCACGGGCACTTCTCAGTAAAATAAAACTTGAGCATTCATTGACTGAGAATTTCTACTTTTTGACTTTTAAACCAAAGTCAAAAAGAGTTTACACAAAAGCTCTATTCAGAAAAGATTTTATGCTCTCATGACCCATTGCAGCATTACTCACTATAGCCAAAATAAGGAAACAACCCAAGCATCCAAGAACAGAGGATGGGATGAAGGTTTTACTAAGTATGTTAACTAACCCATAAAACCTCAGTGACTATTTTTCTTTCTCTTTAAGTGCTACCAGAATCCATGTCACAGTCTTGGAATTGAGAAAACTTTTTTATTCTTGTAGAGTGAATTTAATTTAACAGAACAGTAAATCATTCAGTCGTGTGGTTTCACAACATGGGTGACCAAATAATACTGTTTTTAGTGGGGGAAATAAATGCAGGCTATGAAAACTCTCTTTCCTCCTGAGATTCATAAACAGAATTTGAAGTTAGTTTGAAACAGAAGCCTAAGCTTCATTTTGCAGTGGCACTAACTAGAATAATGGAGAATAATGAACTGCCTTCAGGGGGATGTTCTAAAGAATAAAGGAATTGGGGATGTATAATTTTCTTTCATATGGTTAAAAATGCCAATGTTCCATGACTTCATGCTTGCATTTCCTCTCCCTCCCCTTCACTGCATTGCTTGATTCCACTTTGCTGCCCCTACTAAGCAGATATTACAAAAACATTTCCTTATTATAGCAGAAAAACAGCCAAGCAATACAGTGAGAAACACGGTCCTAAGAATTCTCTGACCTCACCTCACTTTATGCAATGTTCAAAACTTAGAAGAGTTTGGGGCGGAGCGATAGCACAGCAGGTTAAGGCATTTGCCTTGCATGTGGTCTACCTGGGTTCAATCCCCAGCATCCCAGGTGGTACCCCTGAGTACCACCAGGAGTAATTCCTGAGTGCAGAGCCAGGAGTAACCCCTCAACATTGCCGGATGTGACCCCAAAAAGAAAAAAAAGGACTTAAAAGAGTTTAAACTTATGGAAGTTTCCATCTTGTGAACCTTAAGACGGGAGCAGGCAGCAGAGAAGAAAGAGGAATCCGTATGCATCTTCCCAGGAAATAACGGTCCAACCACTTGTTCTGGGGGCCCAAATTCAAATTCTCTGTATGTTAGTAATTGACTGTGGAACTATGGATAGAATATTTCAAGGCTCAAGTTTCCTTATCAGGAAGGGAGGAGAATAGGAGTGTTTTTATTGTAGACTTGATCCAATCCATGTGATCTGCTTGATGCTTAAGGAACACATAAGTGTTAGTATGGCTTTTTGTTTCACCCTACTGTCTTCTGTTTTTTTTTTTTTTGGTAGCACCAATTTTCTCTTTACTGACTTTCTTATCAATTTCAATGGATTTGGGGTGTTTTGGGGTATTTTTCTCCTTTAAAAGGTTTTCATCTATATCATTCCCCTGCTTTTGGCCTCATCTTAATCATTGTTTTTCACCCTCACAACGATATTCTTGAATCCTTTTCTCTTTATAATTAACTTTAAATAGAAAGGACCTTCAGATATTTTGGAGGATGGGGGCACAACCAGTGGTGCTCCAAAGTTACACTTGGCATTGTACTAAAAAATTACTCCTGGAAGTGCTTAGGATGCCAGGGATAGAACAAGTCAGTAACATGCAAGGCAAGCACCCAACCCACTATACTATCGTTGGCCACTTCAGATATTTTTAATATATTTTAATCTATTCTCTGCCTGCCTGCCTATCTGTCTGTCTATCTGTCTGTCTGTATGTCTGTCTGTCTGTTTGTCTGTCTGTCTGTCTGTCTGTCTCTCTCTCTCTCTCTCTCTCTCTCTCTCTCTCTCTCTCTCTCTCTCCCCAATTATGCATCCTTCCTCTAGCAGTGCTATCTTTCTTGCAGGAACATCTTTAGATTTTGTTTGTAATCTCCCAAAAAATACAGGAAAAGATTTGATTTATACTGCCTCATTTTTCTGGCCCAGGAACCCTATAGAGTATTGATCTTCTTTTTTTAAATTATGTAGTTTAAATGCAGAGTCCTTTGCCCTTGTCAGAGGTTGTTAATGAATCTCCAACTGGAGCCTAATGCTGAGAGTTGCTGATTTAAAACATTCTTCCTTAGAGACTTCATAAACAGAGATGAACTTTCCATTTAAATACTGAATTCACAAACCGTAAGTTAAGTCCAGGGCTTCCAGAATAAAGGTTCTCAGGTGACCCAGAGAACCTTTTTGACTCCACCTTTCCCTTCACTACTTCCCCTTTCCCTTCCATTATTTTCTATTATATCTCATTCATTCATTACTACACTGTGAATCAGAGTAAAATACCTGAATACCTTTTTGTTTGTTTGTTTGTTTGATCATACCTTTCTTTGCACTCAGGAATTACTCCTGGCAGTGCTCAGGGGACCATAGGATGCCAGGAATCAACCCAGGTCAGTCATGTGCAATGCAAATGCCCTACCTGCTATGCTACCGCTCCAGCCTAATATCTGAATATCTTAGCACTTCAATTCATCCTTTTAATCATCATAATTAAGGAGCCATCTCATATAGATGAAAAGCAGAATCATAATAAACTATTATGAATATGACACCAAAATTATGCTCAATGTCAGGCATGGATTGGTGTGCTGAACCTAAATAACTAAATCTAAATATCTAAAATCTAAATATCTAAACATGATTTAGATATTTTCAGTATTACAATATGGAGAACATAAGTATGCCATTCTTCAGATGTCTAGAAACTATTGTTTAATAAAGGAGCGATGTAGACAACTTAAAGAATATCCTCCAGAGAAACTAGGGATGTTGGTCACAGAACACTTGTTTCGCATATACAAGACCCTGGTCTGCTCTCTCTACCCTTTGTCATCCTTACTCTGTTAGTCTTACACACACACACACACACACACACACACACAAATACTCCCAAATGTTTAGAGAATAAATTCTAACATAAATTTAATGACAGAAAATTTTACATCCAAAAAGTAAAAAAAAATTCTATATAGCAAAGAATATGAAAAATGATTAATTTGGAATACAATTTTTATTTTTAAAGTATTTTATTATACCACCGTGAGATACACAATCACAAAGATACACAATTAAAAGGTTCATACCTGGGTTTTGGTCATACAGTGTTCCAGCACCCATCCCTCCACCAGTGCCCATCTCCCACCATGGCAGGCTTCCCATTTCTTTCCCTTTCTCTCTCTCTCTCCCTTCCTTTCCCTCCAAACTATGGACTACAGAACATACATTAAAGGGTTGTCATGTGTGTCCTTTTGCCTGGGAATACAATTTTTAATATAAGTATACATGTGTTACAAATATCTAAGTATACTTCAATTGAGAAATGGTCAACAAAGGTAAAAAGAAATTCACAAAAGAAAAATTAGTTATTAATAAGAAAATGTTCAAACCCCCAAATAGCAAAAGTTAAAATAAATAAAATAATATTTTAACCATTAATTTGGCAAAAACTAGGTAACATAAAGCATAGTGTCAACAGGATGGTGTCCAAATTCTCCTACTCTCCTGCTGAGAATTGTTGTGTCACCTACACTTGGACAAAGGTTTTCTTCTCGATAGCCAATGTATATTTTGGGATGGCTGACACAATAAGAACCCACAATATTGAGTTTATTTATGGCAATCATGACTAACTTTTGACTATATGCAAGGAACTTGCAGGAGTAATAAATTGCTGGAGCCTTCCAAGAAATGGTATAATAAGCACTGACAAGTAATGGTCTTTACTAAAACAAGCAGAAAAATAAATTACAAATCACAGAAAAACCTCCCCAGATCACAGTCTGGTTTGCCTGAATGATACATGTATTCATATATATAATACATCTAGTGATTATGGAGCACAGAATGGGAGGATTAGGATTTGGGCCATAAATGACCCAATCAGGCACCACTGCATCAGAAGAGGACAAAGACTGTAAATGTTGTACTCCATAACATCAGTGACCTTTCAAGGTGGGGGAGGGGCGTGTGGCAGACTCTGATCACAGAAGATAACACTGAGCCCTGATGTTTTAGACCTGCAGGAGCTGAGCTGGCTGAGTCCCACTCCATTCTTTCAGGGTGATGAGTAGGTCATAGGTTTATCTGACTAGTCCAGCGACGGACACTCTGGAAGTGGACTGGAGTCAGTACTATCTGTAGAGAACACAGCGGTATGAAACTCTCCCTACTGGGCTGTTTCCCACCTACACCCATACTAGCAACAATGTGACCAAATTAGTTTTTAGTTTTATATTTATGTATTTTCAATTTTTTAATGATTGAGATTCTGTGGTTTACAATATATTTAAAAATTTTTAAATATTTTTTAAATACATTTGAAAATGGTTTCTCAAGTACATAATTCTAGAACCACACCCATCACCGGAGTACCTACCTCCTCCTACCATGGACCCCAAAACACCCTCTCTCTCCACTCCACCCCAACTCAGTTGTGGGGATAAGTTCTCCCATTAAGTTGCCTTTGTTGCCTACTATGAGATATACCATTCTGTATCTATCCTTTTTCTTATGCTGCAAATCATGTTATTTTATTCTTTATTCAACTGTTGCAGTATATATATATATTTATATTCTATATGAGTTTTGATGCATACATGGATATAAATATTATATATGTTATACTGCCTACATGTATGTATGTATATGCATATGTATATAGGTATCATAACTTCTTGATCCATTCCTCTATAGTTGAGCATTTGGGTTGTTTCTATATCATAGGAATGCATATTTTTTCTTTCAAATTTATGTTTTTGTGTCTCTAGGATAGATGCCAAGAAGTGGTATTACTGGGTCATGTGGCAGTTCTCTTCCTGTTTTTTACACAGATCTGCATATTGATTCTGTAAGACCGAACCAGATGACATTTCCACCAACAGTAGATGAGGTTCTTTTTATCACCACAGTCTTGCCAACACTGAATATTTCCATACTTTTTGTTATGTGCCAAGGCAGTTTTTAAATCCCTTGCACTTATCCCCATCACAGTCATATAAGCAAAGAATAATTCTAATAGTAAAACTGCAACAGCACCTTCAAGAGTAATAAAAGAAGCTAATCCAAATATGTAAGCGAAACCTTCAGCTAGAAAGCATTGTACAAATGAGGTGAAATTTTGTAAGTACACAACAAATTCTTTAGGACAGGGCAAAAACAAGAGATATAAAGTTAAAGGGTATAATAGCAGTAATAACAATAAAAGAATTTAGGCGAGATAAGTCATAATCTAACTTAGCAAAAGTTGAGAATACACAAGAAAATATTAAAGGTTCAGGACCAAGATACCAAAAAAGAAGAGGAACACCAAAACTTTTTTTACCAAAGACATTTAATATATTTTAGAAATCTAAATGAAATCAACTATTAAGAGCACACTGAATAAAATTCAGTCTAAAATAGAAATAACAAGTAGACAATCTCACAGAAGAAATATTAAAAGGTGAAGATAGTGATAAAAGACAAAATGAGAGTACTTAATTGAAGGATAAAGACACAAGGTTTAGAAAAAATATTTTAAACACAGCAAGATGTATCAGAGAGCATCAGAAGATCCAATCAACATGCCAGAAAATGAGAAGGAAAAGAAGCCACATTTAAGTAATTTTCAGGAAAATAAAAGAAATTACTAACTATAGTGGCACATGATAGGGTCAAATGGAAATGTTACTGGTGCCAACTCGAGCAAAGTGGTGAATAACTGGATGTCAAGTGATCATGTGAAGAAGGAAGATGAAAGAACACTATAATTATATTTTTTCAAGTTGGAATATTTAATTTTTTTTAATTTTTATTATACCATGTGATATATACAATTACAAGGATATTCATAATTGGGTCTCTGCCATACAGTGTTCCAGCACCCATCCCTCCACCAGTGCCAAATTCCCACCACCCTTATCCCAAACACACCCCCACCACCCAAACCCTGCCTGCTCCTATTGCAGGCACATTTTACTCTGTCTGTCTCTTTGTCTCTGTCTCCATATTTCTATCTTCTGTTACACTTTGTGGCTTGCCCTACAGATACTAAAGATGTATGATGTCTCTATGTTAATATTCAATAGTGAGTTCTAGTGTGACATCGTAATTCCTCATTCCCCATAACCTCTCCAGTTTATTGCAACTAGAATGTCCGTTACGGTGTATAAATGAGAAAGATCCTAGGAAGGACCTGGTGCTAAAATCTGTTATAGTCTAAGATTGTTGCACTATTGCAGAGCGGCCATGCACCAGCACACATGTGGATCTGGAGTGTCTGTCTTCCTGCAGTTGGCTGTGGTGGCTGGGAGCTCAGGGACACGCCCACCGACATGCAGTCTGAGGAATGGGTGGAGGGGCCCAAATCCCTGCTCCAAGTCGGACCAGCGTGGCCGCCTGCATGCTGAGCAAGCCCTAGGAGCTATGTAGGGAAGGAACACGATAATTATTAAACACTAAACATCCTATATTAAGAAAAATCATTTTAATTATCAAAAGATGATTATTAAATCATTGGACGATGCTCCAGGGTAAAGTACCACAAATACCTCTATCATTATTTTAACAAACTGTTCAACAAAAACCTTTAGAAGAGAGTGAAATTATATATTCATACTAACTGAAAGAAAAAAGTATATATCAAACAATATACTTTACCTTGAAATTTTATTATTCAAATATAATACAGAATAATAATTTATTACTCAAATGTCAAGGCTTTTTCAACAACAAAAAGTAGAGTTGTCACAGTAAGCCTTTTCTACAAGAAATGTTGAAAAGAGTTCTCTTTAAGAATAAGAAATCACAGAACAAAACCTCAAGGAAGCTAAAAAGTAGTAATATAAAAGCAGAAACATAAATAACGTATCTGAAGAAAAACAATATATTTAAAGGGTAGAAATAAAAAGACAAAATATGTTCGAATGACAGTGAATTAACAGCAGCAATTTAAAAATTTAATTTGGGTCTGGACAAATAGTACAGTGATTAAGCCACTTGTCTTACATGCAGCTGACCTGGATCTTATCCCTGAAACTACTTATGGTCGGTTCTGGCACAGAACCAGAAGTAAGCCCTGAGCAATTCTGGATAGGAACCAAACATCAAGAGAGAGAGAGAGAGAGAGAGAGAGAGAGAGAGAGAGAGAAAGGTAATTTTACCTATTATTCAGCAGTGCTTGATAAGGAATCAGTAGGGATCCCCTCATTCTCTGACCTTTGAATTATATCCCAAATTCATAGTAACATAAATTTTAACCTCTTTGATAGCTACAAACAAAAACATTGAATCCAATATACTTAGAAGAGAAAATAAATAGAATTACCAGGGAAGACATTCAAATCAAAAACAGATGAAAGTAAATTTTAATAGAAATGATAACAAAAAATACAAAATAGCAACAAAAATAGCAGAATAACATTAATACAAATGTGAATATTGTAACCTTCCAAATACATAATGGATGGATGGATTTTTTTAAGCAGATGGGGTCCGAGAGAGTAAAGTAAGTGAAGTGCTTGCCTTTTATGCAGTCAACTAAGGTTCAGGCTCCAGCACTATCTTTGGTTCCCTGAGCACTCCAGGAGTGATCCCTGACCAGCCCTGAGTATTGCTGTGTGCCACCTAAAGACACACAAAAGAATAATTGATCTACATTATTCATATAAGAGTTTCACATCAGTTATAATAGCAGACTTAAAATTAGTGTAATACTGAAGCAAGGTCATCCAAGCCAATATCAGAGAAAAAAACAAACACTAGAATTCTCAAAAGTGATAGTATTAAATGAAGTAATTGGTGAGAATGAGTTAAAGATACATACTTTATCTCCAATTCAAAATAAATGCATGTGTTTCTATGATGTGTAGGAAAGGTAGGCAGGAGGGAGAGATAGAGAGGAGAGAAAAGATACACAGGATACACAGAACCCGCCAAGTAGTTGGGGTGCAGGGAGGAAAGGGAGGTGGGGACATTGGTGATGGGAGATGGGTTCAGGTGGAGGGATGGGTGTTGGAACACTGGAACCAAAACTCTAGCATGAGCATCTTGCAATTGTTTGTCTAAAAGTGGTGTAATAAATTTTATTTTAAATAAATGAATCAAAATAAATGCATGTGTACAACTATTTTTCAAGCTCATGTAAAACATGCCTCCTTTATTAAAAATTATTATACCACCTTGATATATACAATTGCAAAGATGTTCATGTTTGGGTTTCAGTCATACAATGTTTCAGCACCCATCCCCCCCAACAGTGCCCAATTCCCACTACCACTATCTATCACTATCTTCCCGATGATCATCTATTTGCTAGAGCGGGCACCAGTAATATCTCCATATGTCCTGTCTCATGCTAGTAGAACCCAAAGGCATCCACTTGCTCCAGGAACATAAAGAGCCTTAAACCATTATATTAGGTCAGGGGATGACCTAATATAAATGTTACTGGTATTTGGCATATCAAATACGACACAAGCAGCTTGCCAGGCTTGCTGTGTGAGTGGCATACTCTTGTAGTCACCTCTAAATAAAGCAATTATTGATGAACCACATGGCCGCTAGCGGCCGCGTGATCCAAGCTGTGATAGTCTGATCTGCTGGGTGGAGTTGTGACGAGAAAGAAGTCCGACGTGGAAACGGCGGCCTCCATGGAGTCGGGGGTCGTCTGGCTTGTTGTGAGGCTCTGCTGGGCTGGCAGGCCAGGGCTAGAACCCTGCCATGCCTCCCGGGTGCCTCATGAGCGGCTGGGCACAAGGAGAGCAAGTAGCAGCTCTGCCCCATGTCTGAGAGTCTCTGGTTCAGCATACCTGTGCAGGATTGAAAAAAAAAACTGCTGCAGGGTGGGTGTCGATGATCCGGGCTGTGATAGTCTGGTCTGCTGGGTGGAGTTGTGAAGAGAAAGAAGTCTGGATGTGGAAAACGGTGGCCTCCATGGAGTCGGGGGGGGGGGTCGTCTGGCTTGTTGTGAGGCTACTGAGTGACCGACCACCTTTATCGCACTAGATAATCATCATTGCTTCCTCTTACAACCCACACTTTGTAAGCAGCCTAGCCTAGCCAGCCTAGCCAGCCTAGCCAGAGCCACTGCCCGGAGGGTCACTAGAGGACAGATCCTCGCCCCACCCCACCCCTTGCCCCTCCAGGCAGGCCTGGCTTGGCTGGGCCACGACTACCAATGGGACATCCTACTACCAATGTCCCCAATTCCCTTCTCCCCTCCCCAGCCTGCTCTGTGGCAGGTTCCCTTATCTCTTCTCTCTCTCTTTCTCTCTCTCTCTCTCTCTCTCTCTCTCTCTCTCTCTCTCTCTCTCTCTCTCTCTGTCTTCTCTTAGACATTGTGCATGCCTCCCTTTTTGAGGAAAACAAAAGTAGTGTTAATAAGTATTTAAAGACTGGAATCTTATCAAGCAGCTCTTCTGATCACACATAATAAGAGACTAGAAATTAGAAACAAAACAAAATTAGGAAAATTTTCAAAGGTGCAAAATAAACAATATACTTCTAAATAACCCTGATATATGCATAAATTGAAGGTTAAATTAAAAATTACCTGAAGAACAATAAAGCAAAAATGTATTATCAGAGTCTACAGTTTGCCAAAAAGTATATTAGGAAGTTAGTTCATGGGGGCCAAAGCAATAGTGTAGCGGGTAGGGCATTTGCCTTGCACACTGTAGGCCCAGGTTCGATACCCGGCATAAGATCTCCTGTGCACCGCCAGGAGTGATTCCTGAGTGTGGAGCCAGGAGAAACCCTAGAGCATCAAGTGTGACCCTCAAGCCAAAAAAAAAAAAAAAATCATAACAATACATGAATAGATCAGAAATTTCTGGAAACAATATAACTATATGTAAACATATTGAAAAATTAAAAAGGAAGGAAAGGAATAATTAAATCAGAACTAGGCAAAAATATAAGCAAACTAGATGACACAAAGCCCACTGGAAACAAAGAGATATTTTAATGACTAATAAAATTTTTAATTTACCAAGCAAATTTTTTTTAATTTTTTATTATAAAGTGAAAATAATAAAAGGTGATTTTGGTTCTGGTAATACAGTATACCAGCATCACAGTGTATTTCCAACAATGTATGACATGCGCTTTAGGTCCAGTTTTGTTGTTCTTTTTTATTTTTTGGCGCCTAAGTATTTAGAGTTTATCCAGTCTTTATTTGGTGAGTTTAATTGTTAATTCCACATTTAGTAAACATGGTTTATTTTTCTATTATGTCACTATTCTCTTTTCTTCTGATATTCTAGCATGATGTCAAAAAATTTAAATATAAAATCTCTCACTAGTCTTGCCAAAAAAGAGAACCCTCATTAAAAGAATTAAAGAAAGTGTTATAACTGATACTGCAAAACTACAAAAAGATCATAGGAGACATCTACATCTAAATAACTACTATATCAACTATATAAAAAATTACTGAACAGGAAGAACTAGCTGAGATAGATCAATCACAAGGACATATATTGAAACAATAACTAAAAGTCTTAAGAACAAAAGCCCAATGGTTGCAATATACAAATACAGTTATTACTTTGCCGTCAAAAGGAAGAATGAAATAGCGCAATACACTGAACCTGCATGGAACTGGAGGATGTCATATCAAGCATAGAACTTCAAAGGGAAGGGGACAAGTGTCTGATGTTCTCACTTATCTTTGGTTTACAGAATAATAAGACAAGGAAATGTAAGATATTAGAAGTGGACAAGTCCTTGGTCCTAAGTTACAGTAATGAGAATGCCAAAGAAAAAGGGGGGTTGTGAATTGGGAAAGAAAGATCAAACTGGTGGCACAAGGTCATTGGTATGGGTATAATTTTTTGGTGATATCAAGAATTAAATTATTAGAGAAAATACTGATGTAAACATGTGACCCAAACTATAGTAAATAACCCAAAAAGTTCAAAGAAGTGCTCTGGAGGTGGGTGGCAACAATGGAACTTCGGTAGAGAGATGCTGATACAAAGTCAGAATACTTTATACCTGAAACTTTATTATTAACAACTTTCTAGATCAGGGTGCCTCAATAATTTTTGTAGAGAACAAAAACCTATGACTAGGATAGACAGTACAGAGGTAAAGGCGGGTTGTCTTGGTAACTGAACAAGGTTCAATCCCTGGCGCATGTTATTCCCCAAACACCACCACCTTTCAGTTCCGAGCCAGGGGTAAGCCCTGACCTCCACTATGCATGTGCCAACCATCCCCTCAGAAAATGAAAAATCTTGAGCCAGACAGCTTCGTGCATGACTTCTGCAAAGTTCTTTTAAAAATTTACATTCAGGGTACTTTTGCTCAAAAAAACGTAACAAAAAATTATGGGGGAATACCCACAACCACATTCTCTGTCACTCTAAACATAAATATCAGGAAAGAATTTTATTTTTTAATTTTAATTTTTTATTTTGACACTATTTGATATACAATTAAAAGATGTTCATGATTGGGTTTCAGTCATACATTTTCCAGTACCCAGACTTCCACCAGTGCCCTATTCCCCACCACCAGTGTCCCCAAATTCCCTCCCTCTTCCCTTAGCCTGCCTCTATAGCAGGCACTATTCCTCTTCTTATCTCTTCTCTCTCTCTGTCTTTCTCTGTCTGTCTGTCTATCTGTCTATCTATCTATCTATCTATCTCTCTCGCTTGTTCTCTCTTACACATTGTGGCTTGCCCTACAGACATTTAGGGATTGTTATGTATGGATTCCCTTTGTGTACATTTAATGTTCAGTTCTAGTATGGCGTTAATATTTCCCACAATTAGTAGAGCACTAGTATATATTTATATACCACTAATGAATGCAGTCATTCTATGTCTGTCCTCTCTTTACCTTCTGACTAATTTCACTCAGCATGATAATCTCTATGTCCATCCATTTGCATATAAATTTCATGACTTTGTCTTTTTTGACAGCTATATCATATTCCATTGTGTAGATGTACCACAGTTTCTTAAACCAGTCTTCTATTTATGGGCATTCAGATCGTTTCCAAATTCTGACTATTGTGAATAGTGCTGTAATGAGCATCAAAGTGCAGATAGCGTTTCTTCTATGTGTTTTGGGTCTTCAGGGTATATTCCCAGAAGTGGTATTGCTGGGTCAAATGGGAGCTCAATATCTAGTTTTTGGAGGAATGTCCATATTGTTTTCCAAAAGGGCTGGACCAGTCAGCACTCCACCAACAGTGGATGAGAGTCAGGAAAGGAGAATTTTTAAAACTACAGGCCTGTGTCTTTTATGATCATTTACAAGAAAATTACTCAAAATATTAATTGAGTAACCAACAATACAAAAAAAATTGAAAGTATCCAATTGGAAAATAAGTTACACTATTACTATCTCAGATTACAAGATGTATAAATATAGAACCCTAAAGACTACACAAAAAAATTAGCTCTTAGAAACTATAAAACAATATAGCAGCTTACAAACCATTACTTCAAAAATTTGTTGCATTTCTATATGCAAATAATAAACTAGAAAATAAATGAAAGAAAATCAATTTAAAAATGGTGTCAAAAGCATCAAATACCTAAGAATCAAAGCTTAACCAGAACTGAAACACACACATTCACACACACACTATATATATGTATGTATGTATGTATGTGTGTATGTATGTATGTATGTATGTATATATATATACATATATATGTACACTCATTAACACACACTATCTTGTCACTTGTCTTCCCATTGTTCATTGATTTCCTCGAGCGGGCACCAGTAATGATTCCATTCCAGACAACACACACACATATATATATAAAATATATAATATAGTAATTATAATTAAAATATATAATATAGTAATTTATAATTAAAATATACATTATATATTATATATTATATATATATATTATATATGACTACAAGAGTAGCTACCTGCAGAGACCTGGCAAGCTACCCGTGTTGTATTTGATATGCCAAATACCAGTAACAATTATAGACCTCATTCCGGAATGGATTGAGGCTTTTAGTTCCTGGAACAAGCAGATGCCCTTGGGCTCACAGCATGAGACAGGACATATGAATGTTACTGGGTCCGCCGAGCAACGATGATGAACAGGAAGACAGTGATACAGTGATAATATATAATAATAAATATTATTAAAAGTAAGAAAAGGACAACAAGAAGTGAAAAGTTCATGTTCATAAACTGGAAGAATTAATATCGTTAAAAATGACGATCCTACCTGCATTTTAGAGATTCAGTATAGTCCTCATCAAAATTCTAATGGAGTTGCTTATTAACTCAGACTAAACACTTAAATTTATACTGAATGATAAAACTACCTGAATAGCCAAAGTAATTCTGAGAGAAACACAATAGGGGGGGTTGCATTTTCTAATTTTAAATGATATGAAAAGCTATAGTAATTGAAATTGCATGGTGTGGAATAAAGGGAGAACATAGATGATAAATAAAATTGAGAGCTCTGAGATAAATCTTCAAATTTAGGAACAGAAAATATGCAGGAAAGGAGTTGACTGCATGAAGCAGAACAAGGAAAGCCTCTGGAACAAATGTGTTTGGGAAAGTAGGTAATCACATGCAAAAAGAAGTAAGTGCTTATTTCACACCATACACAACCGTCAATTCAAAAAGATCACAGACCTCAAGATGAGACCAGAATTTATTAAATTCATAGAAGAAAACACAGGTAGAACTCCCTGGGATATAGATCTTCAGAGACATTTTCAATTATTTGATTCTATTGACAAGCAAAAATATAACAAGAAAAAAAAATGGGACAATATCAAACTAAAGTGTTTTGTATAAACCTTTTCTCATGTATAAATTCATTTTAAAATGGCAAAATAATTCATTAACCATATCAAAAAAATAAGAGATAAAGATAGCAAAGAAAACACATGGATAAACAGTAGACATATTAAAATTGGTTCAATATCATTTATTATGAGGAAAATTCCATCAAAACAACAATGAGATATAATTGCAGTGAAATTGGCATAGATCCAAGACTGGAAACAACTACTGCTGCAAGGGTGTGCCGAAAGTGAACTACAATCACTGTTGGTGGGAATAATACCTGACTAAGCCTATTTAGAAAACAGTCTGGAGTCTTCTCAAAAGAAAATAAGGATAGACTTTCCATATCACTTTGCAATTCCACTAGAGGACTGAGGGACAGGGAAGAGACAGACTAGAAATAACTAAGGAAAATAGTGGAGTCTTGGGCACTTTGGTAATGGTGAAGGACTAGTACCTTTGAATATTGAAGCCATAAATATTAAAACTGCTGAGAACTGGAGTGATAGTAGAGCAGGCAAAGCCTTGCATGAGACTGACCCAGGTTAAATCCCTAGCACCAACCATAGTGATTACTGAGCACAGAGCCTGAAGTAAGCCTCAGCAACTCTTTGTGAGGCCCAAAACCTTCCTCGCGCACCCCCAAGTTAAAAGTATTGTAATCATGTTAAACTACAATATTTCAAATAATAAATCAAATTCAACAATACATCAAGATAATATCTGTATCTGTCCAAATGGAGCTTGTCCTAGGGAGTCAAGAATGGTTCTATGTGTGCAAGTCAATTAATGTAATACACTATAACAGAAATATAATAATGTCAATAGATGTTGAAAAGCTTCCAAGATTCATTTACAATAAAAACAACCACTGCACTGGAAATCATGTTAGAGAGAATATGCCTCAGCATAATAGAAGCTATAATTATAAACCACAATTATCATCTTTTCAGTGGTGAAAAATAATATTTCCCATAAGTATGAGAGCCAGGGAGATAGTATAGCAGGTAAAACAACAAAGTTTTGAAAGTCCTAGTGAGAGCTTTAGAGCCAAAAAAGAATATAAAAGGGATGCAATTTGAAAAGAGGTAAAATGAAAGGATGCTAAATTGGTCTATATAAATCTGTGACATTTCTATATAAAAATAATGAGAGTGAAACAAATGAAGGAAACATCTCAGATTTGGGGTAACAGTTCTACAGTTGATAATGTCCACCTTGCAAGGATATAGATACACGTTCAAATCCTCAGTGTCTTACATGCTCTGTTTGTGATTTAAGCAGCTTTACTATTCGAGCATGACACTTCTGCTTTCTGTAATCCATGGTGAACAAGAAAATTCTGGTGACAGTGCAGCCAGATGTGTGTAATAGGGAATGAAACCTGGGTGAGAAGGAAAAGGACATCAAGGGCATCCAGATAGGCAAGGAAGAAGTCAAGCTATCATTATTTGCAGATGACATGATATTATACCTAGAGAACCTAAACTCTCTACCAAAAAACTCCTAGAAACAATAGACACATATAGTAGAGTGGCAGGATACAAAATCAACACGCAAAAGTCAGTGGCTTTCCTATATACAAATAAGAAAGAGAAGAAAGGGATATTAAGGAAAACAATTCCATTCACAATTGTGCCACAGAAAATCAAATCACTTAGGAATCAACTTACCCAAGTGTTAAAGGACCTGTATAAAAGAAAACTACAAGACACTGCTCCAAGAGATAAAAGAGGACACAAGGAAATGGAAACATATTCCCTGCTCATGGATGGGGGAGAATCAACATTGTCAAAATGGTAATACTCCCTAGAGCTCTGTACAGATTCAATGCAATCCCTATAAGGATACCCATGACATTCTTCAAAGAAATTGACCAAACAATCTTGAAATTTGTATGGAACGATAAACCCCCAAGGATAACTAAAGCAATCCTCGGGAAAAAAGAAGATGGGGAGGCATCACCTTACCCAACTTCAAACTGTACTACAAGGCAGTAGTAATTAAAACAGCATGGTATTGGAATAAAAACAGACCTGTGGACCTATGGAATAGAATTGAGTATCCAGACACCCAACCTCAAACACATGATCATTTAATCTTTGATAAAGGTGCAACAAGTCTAAAATGGAGTAAGGGAAAGCCTCTTCAATAAGTGGTGTTGGGAAAACTGGGCAGCGACATGTAAAAAGAATGAATTTGGACCTGTGTCTAACACCATGCACAAAAATCAGATCAAAGTGGATTAAAGATCTCAATATCAGACTTGAATCCATAAAGTACATTGAAGAAAATATAGGAAAAACCCTCCATGACATTGAAGCTAAAGGCATCTTCAAAGATGAAACATCATTAACAAAGCAACTAGAGGAAAAGATAAACATATGGGACTACATGAAACTAAAAAGCTTCTGCACCTCAAAAGAAACAGTGACTAAGATACAAAAGCAGTCCACAGAATGGGAAAGAATACTCACCCAATACCCATCTGATAAGGGGTTAATATCCAGGATATATCAGGCACTGGTAGAACTTTACAAGAAGAAAACAAACAACCCCATCAAAAAATGGGGGAGAAGAAATGAACAGAAACTTCAGCAAGGAAGAAATTCGAATGGCCAAAAAAAAATATGAAAAAATGCTCATCATCACTAATCATCAGAGAGATGCAAATCAAAACAACAATGAGATACCACTTTACACCACAGAGACTGGCACATATTCAAAAGAGCAAGAACAACAAGTGCTGGCGTGGATGTGGGGAAAAGGGGACACTCATCCATTGTTGGTGGGAATGCCGGCTGGTACAGCCCTTCTGGAAAACAATATGGACTTTCCTCCAAAGACTAGAAATTGAACTCCCATTTGACCCAGCCATACCACTCCTGGGAATCTACTCTGGGAAACCAAAAATACGCGAGCGGAAACACCATCTCTACTTTTATGTTCATAGCAGCATTATTCACAATAGCCAGAATCTGGAAGCAACCAGAGTGCCCGAAAATCGATGACTGGATAAAAAAGCTTTGGTACATCTACACAATGGAATACTATGCAGCTGTTAGGAAAAATGAAGTTATAAAATTTGCCTACAAATGGATGGACATGGAGAAGATTATGTTGAGCGAAATTAGCCAGAAGGAGAGAGAGACAGATACAGAATGACTGCATTTATCTGCATAACATAAATATATAGGTACATAATATGATACCAATATCCAAGATCAAGTGAAACATATATCAGGAGGTCCTGTCAAAGGTGGAAATTATCACAAACGTGTGGGATTCAGAGGCTAGGTAAGACAGAAATGGAACAGTGTGCTAACAATTGTTGAGGGTACTAATACCAACCTAGAACTGAACATTAAATAGAGGCAAAAAGATACACATGACAACCCTTTAATGTATGTTCTGTAATACATAGTCTGGAGGGGAAGGAAAAGAGAAAGAGAGAGAAACGGAAAGAAATCAAGAACCTGCCATGGAGCAGGGCTGGGGGAGGGGGAGGGAACCGGGGACGTTGGTGGTGGGAGATGGGCACTGGTGGCGGGATGGGTGCTGCAAACAATTCAGTATGATTTGTTGGCAAAGTGCTACACCGTTTCAATGAAACAATGTATGTTTTAACTGAACTAAAATAAATACATGTTTAATCACTAAAAAAAAAAATAATAAAGCTGAACTAAAACCCTGAGTTTCCTACCTCAAGAGTTTTCCAGCACATGAAATCAGGAACAAGATTTCTGGTAGGTAGTAAGATTTGGGATTCTTCTCCCGGGGAAAATGGACTGTATATTCTTAATGAATCCCTTAATTTCTGTTAATGAGCTATTCAGATGTATAAAGGAGCAATTAAACCCACTCTCAGCCTTCTGCTCCATTATTTTAATCTTGTATAAATAGTTCTTAATAAAGTCATTTTATTCTAATAAAAAAAAATAAAAATAAAATCACCAACTATGAAAAAAAAAATAGTGTAAGTGCCACAACCATGAAATGCAACTTCGAGGCAAGCACTTATTTGAACACTGAAGCGACCCCAACTAAGTCTTACATCCAGAATGTGTATAGCTTAACTAAGCAGTGTGATCCCTGACTAGTGTATTTGAGAACACCACAACTAAAATAAATGAAAACTGTGGTGAGCACCTGATTATCGCAACAAGAGGGAAGGGGAAAGAGAAAGGGATTTTTTTTTTGTTTGGGGAGGCCACGGTTGGGTGGTGCTCCGGTTTCCGCTGTCTCTGTGCTGAGGGGTCACTTCTGGCAGGACTCAGGTGACCATGTGGTTCCCTAGAACCGAAGCAGAGCTGGTCATGTGCAAGGTGTGTGCTATTGCTCCAGTTGCAAGAAATTAAATCTTTAATAATAAGAGTAAACAATATAGTTTATAACTGTATCAAAAAATACAAAATAACTAAAAGTAAACCTAAATGAAGTCAAATATATACACACTAAGAACTAGAAAATGTTCTTCAAAAGATATAGAAGAGACAATAAAATAGGAAATCTCATTTTAAGGAGTAATAAAACTTTAAAATGACCACATTGAATGGGGAGGATGGCTCAGTTGTAGAGTGTATCCTGTGTGTGTGAGACTGTGGGTTTGACCCTCCGGCATGGCAAAAATAATTAATTCATTCATTCATCTGGCTAAAGAAGTTTATAGATTTTATATAATCCCAATTAAACTACCATGACATTTTTCAAGGAAGTAAGAAAAAAAATGATCGTAAAAGTTTTATGGAACTATGAAAGATCTCAAGCAGCCAAAGAAATTCTGAGAGAAAAGAATGAATGTTGGGCCCGGAGCGATAGCCCAGCGGGTAGGGCGTTTGCCTTGCACGCCGCCGGCCTGTGCCGGCCTGGGTTCGATCCCTGGCATCCCATATGGTCCCCCGAGCACCGCCAGGAGTGATTCCTGAGTGCAGAACCAGGAGTAACCCCTGAGCATTGCGGGTGTGACCCAAAAAAGCAAAAAAAAAAAGAATGAATGTACAGGTTTTCTAACCGAAAGCCATGTTACCAAACAACAGCAGTCAATATAATGGCATATTAGAACAAACATTGGTACACAGAACCAATGACAGAATAAAATAGAATGGAACCCAGAAACAATTGCATATGTATCTGGACATTTACATATAAGTCTGTGCAACAGAGTTAAGGCCATGAATGGAGAAAAGGAAGTTTTAAAAAATTTCTTTAACCAGTGGTTCTGGGAAAACTGGAAAGCTGTGAGAAAGAGAGAGAGAAGAAAGGGGTGAAGGAAAGAGGAAAATAAAGGAGGAGGGAGAAAGTAAGTAAAAGAATGAAGAGAGGAGAGAAAAGGAGGGAAAGGAAAAAGGAAGAGAGGCGTAAATAGAATTAAGTAAACCATTATTAAACACTATATGCAAATTAATTTAAATCAATTAGAAATGTTTGGATATTTTACACAAGTTCATAAAGAATATTTTTTAAAATAAGTATACACTTGATGACCTCAACATCAGAGTTACATTGAGTCTCAACTTCAGTGCCAAAAAATCACTTGTGTACTTGTCTTCCCATTGTTCATCGATATGCTGGAGCGGGCACCAGGAATGTCTCCATTCATCCCCTGTGGCGTTCTAGTGTAACCCAAGGGCATCGGCTCACTCCAAGAACACAAAGAGCCTCAAACCATTCATTCAGGCCAAAGGAACGAGGCCTATTATTGTTACTGTTTTTTGGCATATTGAATAGACACGGGGAGCTTGCCAGGCTCTGTCGTGTGAAAGAAAAGAAAAAGATAATTGGGGGGCGAGCAATAGTACAGCGGGGAGGGCATTTGCTTTACATGCAGCTGACCAGGGTTTGGTCCCCAGTATCCCATATTGTTCCCTGAGTACTGCCAGGAGTAATTCCTGAGTGCAGAGCCAGGAATAACCCCTGAGCATCGCTGGGAGTGACCCAAAAAACCAAAAAGAAAAAAAGAAAAAAGAAAGAAAAAACAAATGGGATTACATCAAATTTAAAATATTTTACACAGTAAAGATTGATCACAAGCACAAAAAGATGACCTAGCAATAAAGAGTATATTTGCATAACATACATCTGGTAAGGCATAGACATCAAAAAATGTAAAGGACTTATGCAATTCATCAGCTAAAACAAGCAATTTTTTTAAACAAGATAAAGATATGAACACTTTTCCAAAGAAGCCATAAATAGAGCAAGAACACACTGAAAGTTCTTAATGTATCTTACATTAGATAAGTGTAAATTAAAATAACAACCAAGTCACATCTGTGAGAATGGTCCATGTCAAACAGATTGGAACTAGTAGAAGTGTTAGAATGTGGAGGGAGAAAAGACCTCTGGTATGCTGTTGGTGGGAAAGCAAACATATATGGCTTCTCTGGAAAGTTGTATGTGGTTACTTTTAAAGCTAAAATGGAAACATATTATGATCCAGAAATACCATACTACAATTTATCCAAAGTATGAAAACATTGATTTAAAAGAATATTTACATTCCTATGTTCATAGCAGTGTTATTCACATAGTTAAACTATGGGATTAACCTTAATGCTTATCAACAGGAATAGAAGCTATGGTATAAATACATAATAGAATTCTATACTATTCTTTTTATGCTATTATTTAAAAGGGAAATATTGTGCCTGTTGGAGCAAAATGGATGGATCTTGAGGTTATTATGTTAAGTAAATTGATGATAAAAAATCAATTAGCTGATTGCTATACTTATGTGTAAAATAAGAACGACTAAGGGTTTACCAATAGGCAACAAAATTAATTCATTGACATGGTGAAAACTATGTTGACTAAGAGGAAGGATGTGGGTCATAGGAAGAAGGACATTTTTGGTGTCACTGAAGCTTCAGGTGTAGTTATGGTGAGTCTTATCCACATAGAGATATAAGGTTATACCTCCAGAAACTCGTAGTACTTCGTATAGTGTGACTTTGTATAGTACAAAGTTATTTATAGCTGCGTTTTGAACACACCATTCAATCACCTATCCTATCATCAGTGTCAACTTTCCTCCACCAGCCTTCCCAAGTTCCCTTTCAACCATCCCCAGTCTGCCAGATCTAGACTGAAACCTTTTAAGTTTGATTATTAAAGTGAAGGGTCTCAAAAAAAAATAAATAAAGTGAAGGGTCTCATTATTTCAGTGTTGACTCTGTGGTTTGAATGTTTAGCTTTATTATTACTTAACACCACCAATGCAGATGAGTCCCTCTGGCCCCTGGCACTTTTGCTTCTCATCTATCAGCTATACCCCTCCTCTCACTCTGTATCTTACTTTCTCCTCCCTATATTCTGTGGCCAAGGGAGGCATAGGTATACCCCCTCCCCGGTTAAATCATTGCATTTCCTCATCTATAACACAGATAAGTGATATCACCCTGTGTTTGTCTTCATAGTACATATCTTCCAGTTCCACCCGTGTTGCATTATTTCATTATTACTCCCAGCCATGTAATATTCCATTGTGTGTATATATACTACATCTTCATGATCTATTGTCTTTTGTTGGACATATAGGTTGATTCCAAGTTATACCTATGTTACTGAGTGCTGCAATGAATACTACTGTGAATGTATCATTTTAAATGGATAGTTTTCTGTCCTGGTGATAGATACCCAAAAGGGAATTGCTGTGTTTCATGGCAGCTCAACTGCAAGTTTGCTGAGAACCTTTCAAACTCAGTAAAGCTGCAGGTTGGATGAGACAACATTCCCTCCAGCAGTGGTATAACTTCATTTTTCCTAACAGCTGCATAGTATTCCATTGTGTAGATGTACCAAAGCTTCTTTATCCAGTCATTGATTTTCGGGCACTCTGGTTGCTTCCAGATTCTGGCTATTGTGAATAATGCTGCTATGAACATAAAAGTAGGGATGGTGTTTCCGCTGCGTATTTTTGGTTTCCCAGAGTAGATTCCCAGGAGTGGTATGACTGGGTCAAATGGGAGTTCAATTTCTAGTCTTTGGAGGAAAGTCCATATTGTTTTCCAGAAGGGGCTGTACCAGCCGGCATTCCCACCAACAATGGATGAGTGTCCCCTTTTCCCCGCATCCACGCCAGCACTTGTTGTTCTTGCTCTTTTGAATATGTGCCAGTCTCTGTGGTGTAAAGTGGTATCTCATTGTTGTTTTGATTTGCATCTCTCTGATGATTAGTGATGATGAGCATTTTTTCATATGTTTTTTGGCCATTCGAATTTCTTCCTTGCTGAAGTTTCTGTTCATTTCTTCTCCCCATTTTTTTGATGGGGTTGTTTGTTTTCTTCTTGTAAAGTTCTACCAGTGCCTGATATATCCTGGATATTAACCCCTTATCAGATGGGTATTGGGTGAATATTCTTTCCTATTCTTTGGACTGCTTTTGTATCTTAGTCACTGTTTCTTTTGAGGTGCAGAAGCTTTTTAGTTTCATGTAGTCCCATATGTTTATCTTTTCTTCTAGTTGCTTTGTTAGTGATGTTTCACCTTTGAAGATGCCTTTAGCTTCAATGTCGTGGAGGGTTTTTCCTATAATTTCTTCAATGTACTTTATGGATTCAAGTCTGATATTGAGATCTTTAATCCATTTTGATCTGATTTTTGTGCATGGTGTTAGACACATGTCCAAATTCATTTTTTTACATGTTGCTGCCCAGTTTTCCCAACACCACTTGTTGAAGAGGCTTTCCCTTACTCCATTTTAGACTCATTGCACCTTTATCAAAGATTAAATGATCATGTGTTTGAGGTTGGGTGTCAGGATACTCAATTCTATTCCATAGGTCCACAGGTCTGTTTTTATTCCAATACCATGCTGTTTTAATTACTACTGCCTTGTAGTACAGTTTGAAGTTGGGAAAGGTGATGCCTCCCATCTTCTTTTTCCCGAGGATTGCTTTAGCTATCCTTGGGGGTTTATTGTTCCATACAAAATTCAGGAGCGTTTGGTCAATTTCTTTGAAGAATGTCATCGGTATCCTCATAGGGACTGCATTGAATCTGTACAGAGCTCTAGGAAGTATTACCATTTTGACAATGTTGATTCTCCCCATCCATGAACAGGGAACGTGTTTCCATTTCCTTGTGTCCTCTTTTATCTCTTGGAGCAGTGTCTTGTAGTTTTCTTTGTACAGGTCCTTTACATACTTGGGTAAGTTGATTCCTAGGTATTTGATTTTCTGTGGCCCAATTGTGAATGGAATAGTTTCCTTAATATCCTTTTCTTCTCTTTCGTTATTTGTATATAGGAAAGCCACTGACTTTTGGGTGTTGATTTTGTATCCTGCCACTCTACTATATGCTTCTGTTGTTTCTAGGAGTTTTTTGGTAGAGAGTTTAGGGTTCTCTAGGTATAATATCATGCCATCTGCAAATAATGATAGCTTGACTTCTTCCTTGCCTATCTGGATGCCCTTGATGTCCTTTTTCTTCTCTGATTGCTATGGCAAGTACTTCCAGTACTATATTGAATAAAAGAGGTGAGAGGGGGCAACCTTGTCTTGTCCCTGATCTCAGGGGGAAGGCTTTCAACTTTTCCCCATTTAGAATGATGCTTGCTGTGGGCTTTTGGTAGATGGCTGTAACTATCTTGAGGAAAGTCCCTTCAATTCCCATTTTCTGGAGCGTTTTAATCATGAACGGGTGCTGGATCTTGTCAAATGCTTTTTCTGCGTCTATTGAAAGGATCATATGGTTTTTATTTTTTCTTTTATTGATATGATGTATTATGTTGATTGACTTGCGAATGTTGAACCATCCTTGCATTCCCGGGATGAATCCTACTTGGTCATGATGTATAATCTTCTTGATGAGTCTTTGGATTCTGTTTGCTAGTATTTTGTTGAAGATCTTAGCATCCGTGTTCATCAGGGAGATTGGTCTGTCGTTTTCTTTCTTTGTGTTGTCTCTCCCTGCTTTGGGTATCAGGGTGATATGTGCCTCGTAGAAGCTGTTTGGGAGTGTTTCTGTTTCTTCTATTTCCTGGAAGAGCTTGAACAGGACTGGCAGTAGGTCCTCCTTAAAGGTTTGGTAGAGTTCACTAGGGAATCCGTCTGGACCTGGGCTTTTGTGTTTGGGAAGACTTTTAATTACTGTTTCTATTTCCTCAATGGTGATGGGTTTATTCAAGTATTGGAGGTCTTCTTGTTTCAGCCGTAGGAGGTTATAGGACTTCAGGAATTGATCCATTTCTTCTAGATTCTCATGTTTCACGGCATACAGGCTCTCAAAGTAATCTCTGATGATCTTTTGGGATTTATGTGGTTTCTGTTGTGATGTCACCCTTTTTATTTCTGATTCTGTTTCTTTGGGTTTTCTCTTTCCCTGTCCTTACAAGTCTTGCCAATGGTTTGCCAATCTTGTTTATTTTTTCAAAAAACCAGCTCTTGGTTTCATTAATCTTTTGGATTGTCTTTTTTGGTTTCCAACTCATTGATTTCCTCTCTAAGTTTTATTATTTCCTTTTTTTCTGCCTGGGTTGGGCTCCTTTTTGTTGGTCTTTTTCTAATGTCTTCAGCTGTGTAGTCAGGTTATTTATGTGGGCCCTTTCTTGTTTCCTGATGAATGCTTGCAGAGCTATAAACTTCCCTCTTAACACGGCTTTTGCTGTGTCCCACAAGTTCTTATAGTTGGTGTCTTCATTTTCATTTGTTTCCAGAAATCTTTGGATTTCCTGTTTGATTTCTTCTATGACCCATTTGTTGTTCAGCAGTGAGCTGTTCAGTTTCCAGGTGTTTGGTTTGACTCCCTGTTTCTGTGTACGGTTAACTTCCATTTTCTGTGCATCATGGTCTGAAAAAGATAGCTGACACAATTTCTATCTTTTTAATTTTATTGAGGTATGCTTTGTGGCTCAGCATGTGGTCTATCTTGGAGAATGTTCCATGTGCACTAGAGAAAAATGTGTACTCAGCTTTTTTGGCATGAAAAGCCCTGTATATATCCACTAGCTCTCTTTCTTCCATTTCTTCCTTCAGGTCCAATATTTCCTTGGTGAGTTTCAGTCTTGTTGATCTATCCATCGTTAATAGAGCAGTGTTGGAAGTCTCCAACTGTTATTGTGCTACTGTTAATGTCTTCTTTGAGGTCTCTTAGCAGTTGTTTTATGTATTTTGCTGACCCCTCGTTGGGTGCATATATGTTTAGTAGTGTAATTTCTTCCTGGTGTACATACCCCTTAATTAATAAGAAGTGGCCTTCGTTGTCCCTTCTAACCTTTTTCAGCCTGAAGTCTATATTATCTGATACTAATATGGCCATACCAGCCTTTTTGGAGGAGTTGTTTGCATGGAGAATGGTCTTCCAACCTTTGACTCTGAGTCTGTGTTTGTTCTGCTTATTCAGATGCGTTTCTTGTAGACAGCAGAATGTTGGGTTCAATTTTTTAATCCATTTTGTCACTCTGTGTCTCTTAATTGGTGAATTTAGACCATTGACATTGAGAGAGATTATTGTCATTGGATTTTGTGCCATCTTTCTTTTTGTGTTTGTTGTGCTTATGGGTTTGGTCGCATTAGAGTAGACCCTTCAGTCCTTCTTTTAAAGTTGGTTTTGAGTCCATGAAGTTCCTGAGTTGTTGCTTATCCATGAAGTTGTGTATCTTTCCTTCATATCTGAATGTGAGCCTGACCGGATAAAGAATTCTCGGTGAAGCCTGCAGTTCATTGAGCCTTTTCGCAATATCCCACCATTGTTTTCGGGCTCAGAGTGTTTCATCAGAGAAGTCTGCTGTAAATCTTAGAGATGTTCCTTTGTATGTGATTTCCTTCTTTGATCTTGCTGCTTTCAGTATTCTATCTCTATCTATAGTTTTTGTCATTTTTATTAAGATGTGTCTTGGAGTATTCTTGTTGGGGTTTCTTTTAGCTGGTATCCTACGGGCCTCTTGGATCTTGAGGCAAGCATTCTTTAGTTCCGGGAACTTTTCAGCAATGATGGCTTTGACAGTTTCTTCTTCATCATGGTTTTCTTCTTGCCCTTCTGGGACCCCAATGATCCGTATGTTGTTTCTTCTGGCTTCATCCCGATTATCTCTTGTTGTCTGTTCGGTAATTGTGAGCCTTTATTCTATCTTCTGGTGTTGTGTAGAGAATCTTTGGAACTCGTCTTCGAGATCACTAATTCTTTCTTCAGTAGCTATTATTCTGCTATGATGGCCTTCCACCGTGTTTTTTATTTCATTTACCTCATTTTTAATATCTGTCATTTCCCTTTGCATTTTCCTCACTTCTTCTATCATGTCCTCTTGTATTTTATTGATTTTGCATTCCATTGCTTCTTTGAATTCCTTTTGAATCCTTAACAGTTCTTTCCGAAATTCTTTTTCAGATAGGTTATGCAACTCATTGGTATTGCTAGACACATCTGGACCAGTGACTTCACTCACAGAGGTTGATGGAATTTTGTATTGCTTTACCATTATGACTATTCTAGGTTGTAACTGTGAGTTCTTGGGTGACTAGATAGTGCAGTTAGTAGGTGTCTGGTCTGTTTGCAGAGTTTGGGTGGGTGGCAAGGATGTAGGAACCAAGGTTTACTGGTACTTCATGCAAGGTAGGTAGTGAGAGGGTCGCTGGGACGCACTAGGCGCCCACGAGGTTTTGAGTTTTGGGATGTTCCCAGCAGCTCGGGCGCAAGGGTCGGTCCGGGCTGGAGCCAAGGCACTTTGCCTTGGTTCCCGTTGATGGAGTTTCCGCTCTTCCCTGGGGCAGCTTGGGGTCCGCGGAGACGCAAGAATCACACACACACACACACCTGTTGGGGGAGTGGAGGCGGTTCCCGGAAGCTCAGCGCTCTAGGGTCGGTCCCGGCTGGAACCAAGGCACTTTGCCTTGGTTCCCGTTGATGGAGTTTCCACTCTTCCCTGGGGCAGCTTGGGGTCCGCGGAGACGCAAGAATCACACACACACACCTGTGGGGGAGTGGAGGCGGTTCCCGGAAGCTCAGCGCGCTAGGGTTCGGTCCCGGCTGGAACCAAGGCACTTTGCCTTGGTTCCCGTTGAAGGAGTTTCCGCTCTTCCCTGGGGCAGCTTGGGGTCCGCGGAGACGCAAGAATCACACACACACCTTGGGGGGAGTGGAGGCGGTTCCCAGAAGCTCAGCGCGCTAGGGTCGGTCCCGCTGGAACCAAGGCACTTTGCCTTGGTTCCCGTTGATGGAGTTTCCGCTCTTCCCTGGGGCAGCTTGGGGTCCGCAGAGACGCAAGAATCACACACACACACCTTGGGGAGTGGAGGCGGTTCCCGGAAGCTCAGCGCGCTAGGGTCGGTCCCGGCTGAAACCAAGGCACTTTGCCTTGGTTCCCGTTGATGGAGTTTCCACTCTTTCCTGGGGCAGCTTGGGGTCCGCGGAGACGCAAGAATCACACACACATAGGTTAGGATTTCTGATCCTTTCCCTTACCTAAAAATGAAAACTTGTGAGATTAAAATTAAGCATTGATGTATGATGTATCATACTGTCCTCAATCCAATCAGATTTGATTGGATTGAGGACAGTATGAGTCCCATATTATTCCTTCATCCATTGTCCCACATTTCTAGTCATGCCCAACTCTAAGAATTATTCTTCTACAACTACCAATTCACAGACAATTGAGACTTAGTGAAAACCCTTAAGCAAGAATAGCAAATCAGTTCTGGTTATAGTCACTAACTAATTCATTTCTCAGAGCTCTGTCCATGGTGGACCTCCAAAGAAGGTCCTAATTCTCACTCAGACCATTCTGTACAGTCCTGGCAATTCAGGTCTGACAATGCCTGGTACCTCTGCTTTCTTCTTAGCTGCCATATCAATCGCATCTTGGAATCCCCCGAGGAAATGCCCTGCTGGTTGGTGTTGGTGGGAGTGGCAAGCAGAGTTTGACAAGGCTCGCGGCTTTCATCAGCTCCATGGATGTGTTCCAGATCACACTCAGGAAAGGTTATCAAATCCCTGACTTTAAGGTAAGTAGGTTGAGTAGCTGAGGGAGGTGAAAACACCCCTGCCTTCTTTCATTAGTTCTTCATTTCCACGGTGACACGAAGGACTCTTTCCTTATTAGAAGCCGCCTTAGAACACTAGCCTTTCCAAGGTCTGATTGTGTGACCTCAGCTGTTCTAGTTATATCTAGTTATAATATGTTCTCCCCCAAATTGAAAGCACATCTATATCAAATTCATCCTAGGGCTTCTAACAACTCTGCTAGATTTATGAGGAATTCTGACAGTCTGCCCAAGTTTTATTAGAAATTCATATTTCAGAAAGACAGGTCAATAACCACTGGCTGATATTTCCTGAATTAAAATATCAGATTCAGGAGCCATGAGTCATGCTCTGGAAATAGAAGAAAGGCATTTATATATCACCTTCATAGGTCACTCTGTCCAAACTCCTCCCCTTTCGTTCAGAGCAATAATAAAGGCATGATAGAGAACTATGATATCATCTCCATTAGGGTGCTGCACTTTGTGTCCCTGAAAGAATTCCAGGGAGGACTGAGCATACCCACCCATCCACATTCAGTCTCACAGTCAATAAAGGAAGCTGTTCACTGATGCTATGATACCAACTTGGCCTCTCTGTGATAGATTCAATATTAGCTTATATGCCAGGCATAGATTCGTGAATATTTAACACTCCCCAAAAAACATAGAAGACACACATAGAGTTTGGAGATATAATATAGGAATTAAGGTGATTGCTGCATGTGGCCAACACAAGTTCAATCTCTAGCATTCGACATGGTCCCCTAAGCACAGCCGCAAAGTGATCCCTAAGCACAGTACCAGAACATAGCCAAAGAATAGAAGACAGGATAGTTGTATAAGAACTATGCTTTTACAGAATTATCTAAAATTGTTCTAGACTTTAATTATATGTTGAAATCCTCTTCAAATAATGCTGGTACCTGCCTGTGTTCACCCCAGAAAT
>JAJIBD010012821.1:0-38886 GCA_021461705.1 Cryptotis parvus | reverse complement strand
TGATAAACTCTAAATATCTGCAGGGCTAGCCACAATGTGTAAAATAAGAGGGAGAGAGATGCAGAGACAGAGAGAGATAGAGAGAGAAAGAGAGGAAACTGGGGTACCTGCTATTAAGGCGGGTGGGGGATGGGAGGGGAGGGGTACATTGGTGGTGGAAATGGGGCACTGGTGGAGGGATGGGTGCTGGAATACTGTATTACCAAGAACCAATTATGAACACCTTTGTAATTGTATGTTTCACGGTGGTATAATAAAAAAATTAAAAAAAATAATAATAATAAAAAAATACCAGTCTAACCAGGTGGGAAAGCAGGGTTGGGTTTACCACCTGTCCCCTGGGGATGAGAGCTCATAGTGTTTCTTTTTCTGTTTGGTTTGAGGGCCACACCCAGTGAGCCGCACAACTTACTCCAACCTCTGCAGTCAGGAACCACTCCTAGTGGCCTCCCAAGACCTTATGGAATGCCAGAGGTCAAACCCACATTAACCTTGTGGAAGACTAGTGCCCTACCTACTGTTCTCCAACTCCAGAGGTCACAGTGCTTGCAGAAGGTTCCCTTACACACTCCATGCCTTACACACACTTTGATCGCTGCCTCTTACCTTCACCTACTACTAACATTAGCCAAAGTGAAATAGGGATAAAGTAAGGGCATCTCATCTAAAAGAAGAAAAGTGGTATTTGGGTGCTGGAGAGATGGTACAACAGATGGGGCACTTTGCCTTATATGTGATCAACTTGAATTGGGTCCTTGGCAACTAGTTCCATCCACAGCTCCAAAAGATCTCTTGGACATCCAAGAGAGCGGCCATGGGCACAAAGCGAGGAGTAGCCACGAAGCTACAGGGCATATTCCCCTCTACCCAACTTTCAAAAATACTTTTTCTTTTGTTTTTTGTGGAGATTATTAAACTATTAAAAATTATATTGCATCTTATCCTTGGTTCTGCACCTTCAAAGCAATTGAAATGATTTTAAAGTATGGATTTCCTGCCCACCCCTTTTTTTTTCTTTTGGGGATATACCTCATGACCCTCAGGAATTACTCCTGGCTCTGCACTCAGGAATCACTCCTGGAGGTGCTTAGGATACCATCTTGGATGCCGAGGAATCAAACATGATTCAGCCGAGTGTAAGGCAAATGCCCTCCCCATTGTACTATCATTCTGGCTCCCATCATGTCCTTTTAAGCATCTCCTACCTAATTCTTCAGGGGTTGATAGTAGTTTCTGAACTTGCTCCTGGTAATTTGCAGCATGTTCAGTGGGGAGTCAGGATACTCCAGACCCAGAGGATATTCTATACTGAACATAGCTCCAGATCTTCTCACAGAACAGGGCCAAGACTATACTTTTCTTTCACACAGGGATTTCTCTTCTAGCCAATTTTTATTTGCTTGTTTGTTTGGTGGTAGGATAAAATGCAGAGGGAGTTTGTCACAAATAGAGGTGCTCAAGAGCTACTCTTGGCTCTATTCTTAGGGAATATTCCCAGCAATGCTTGGGGGGCCCATATGATCCAGTGACTTGAGTGGCGCTACAGGATACCAAGCCTTCTATCTACCTCCCCTTGCCCTTAGCTAATTGTTCTTATTCCTTCTGGTGGGAAACTGCTTAACAATGCCAGTAACGTAGTATACCCGATGTTCCTCTTAAGGCTCATGCCAGTGGCAGTGGAGAGAGCCAGGGAAAAGAAAGAACGGTTTGCCAGGATTGATCAAAGTGGATGGAAAGTTCTGTTTCTCCAGCAGCAGAGATAGTGAGAACAGGGTTCCTCTGTCTTCCTGGTCTACATCACCCAGGCAGCAACCTGCATTTCTAGTTTACATCCTTGAATCCCAAAGAACATTTCCATGAGAGCTACTGCACAGAAGGAAGAAAGGATATTGGCTTTGTTCTTTAAAAACTGGTGACATATGGCAGTTCAAATTAGTTCAGAGCTGATGCAAGTCCACAAATGAAGCAGAATGCAGGGAAGTTGCAAGTGTCCACCTGTTTCAGCAGCAGAGCCCGGAACAGTCAAAACCAGAAGAGAGATGGCTGGAAATGGTCCCTAAGGTCATTATATGACCACTAACATTGCCAGGGATTAGAGCCAGCTAGCATACCACTTCCAATATTGCATTCAAATACCCACAATGATGAGGCCACAAGTATATGCGGTTATGAAGTGTTTTAATATCACAGAGTAAAGGTTGTATGCGTAGGAAGAAGATTATCGCATAAGTGAGTAGCCTAGCAACACTAGGGTGTTGTTTGTGTGACTTTCCTCCTGTTTCAAAGGAGGGAAGCATCCGAGCTTGCAGATCTTGCAGCTCACTTAAACAAATACATCTAAAGGAAAATTTCAGGATTGTTTTTGTATTGGTTGTTTTCTCAAGCTTTGCAACAATCTCTAAACTGCTCTGGAAGAATTTCCCGAAAACCTCTAGTGTGCTGTTATTTTTCTTATTCTTATATATGAATTCAACTTGGACTATTATATAATTTCTAACTGAATACTATGAGATTACAATTGTGGTAATGAAATTCTCAAAGTTCTACGCGTGTATAAAGTGGGGAAGGGAAGAGGTTGAGTCCCTATGATTTGAGTAGTTAACTAAGAAAGAGGGAAATGCAAACCTCCTATGGGAAGAATACATACTCCCAATTCAGAACAATGCTCTAAATAATCATTCCTCCAAGACAATGCTGATCGAAAGTGTGCTTGAAGAAGGTCCAATAAAAAAATATGGCATCAGTTTTCCTGTGAATGTATCTGTGAACTTATACAAATACAGCCTGCTATTCATGTTATAAATTGAAAACTCTCCCAACTCATAGTCCAAAAAAGGCCAACTTTCACAACTAGATCTTTGTTGCTGATACAAGAGGTCTTCCTGGACTGCTCAAACAGCCAACAGCCATTCTCAGGGTTGGTGATGTCAGGGTGTTTCTGCAGAAGGATTCTTTACACACTCCTAAGAACCATTCACCTGTGCCTCTGATTTCAACCTGCCAAAAATGCCTCCCTCCATCAAAGCCCTCACAGCTAAGCACGGCTGGGTAGGGAGTAAATGTATGGGGATTGTCAAGAATTTTTTCTAGATCTCCTTTATAGACCACACTTCTTCTGTCTTCAGAGATAAAAAGCGCTGGATGGGCTGTTTCAGGATCCAGTGTTAAAACTTCCTGGAATGTGCAGATCATTCTGTGAAGGCCAAAATAGTGTGGAGGGAGAGTGCAGCTCTCTCTCTTGAGCTCATAGGAAACGTCTGCTGGGCACTGCAGGTCTGCGTACCTATCAGAGATATTTTTAACACTTCCCAGTAAATTCACGTCAGACAGGAAACGTTTCTCTTCTATTTCAGTTAGGAGACTTTTAAGGGTGTCCATATGGCTTAAAACAAGATTTCTGTTTTCAGTGAGTTTATCCCGCACTTCTTTTTCTCTCCTAAACAATCTGGCATTAGCTTCAACTTGCTCCTTTCTCAAGAAAAAACTGAATTCTTCAAGCTCAAGATTTGATTCTTTCCCCCCACTTTTCCAACTGATAACTCTCCTGGAGAAAACTTGAGATCTGGTCGTTTTCATCCACTTCCGCGATTTCAATCTGCCTCCTCAAAAGGTCCATGTGCCTTTTTGAGCTTCATCCTTTGACTTGCTCCAGCCACCTCCAGGGGAGACCAGGTGGTGTCCCTGGTGGTCAGAGGAGACCCTGCACTGCGGGCACAACAGCTCCAGGTCTTCCTCACAGAACAGGTCCAGCACCTCATTGTGCCTCTCACACAGAAGCTTGTCTTCTTCCTCTGTCCCTGTCTGCCTTCCGCTACAAAGCTGCTTAACGATGTCACTGATGTGAGACAGTTGCACATTAACCCTGCGGTTCCTTTGCGAGCAGTGGTGCAGGCAGACAGGGCAGGGAAAGATATCCTCCAGATGATCCCAGCGCTGGTGGATGCAGGAGAAACAGAAATTGTGCCCGCAGTCAATGGTCACCGGGTCTCTCAGATAATCCAGGCAGAGAGGGCAGCTGGCCTCTTCTTGGATTTCAACCAGGGAAGCTGCAAAGGCCATTGCTGAAGGTGGAGTCTGTCTGAAGAAAGGCCCTACAGAAAAGCCACAAATCCCAGAGGAATTGAGCAATGATGAGACGTGAGAAGCAGGCACCTTCTCAGCATTCAATTGTTTGCTCCCTTCTTCAGCTCTGATGGATCTATGAGAGGAGATAGGATACAGGTGATTTCTTTGGGGAAAGTCACACCCAGCAATGCTCAGGGGTTACTCCTGGCTCTGCACTCAGGAATTACTCCTGGCGCTGCTCAGGGGACCATATGGGATGTCAGGGAACTAAAACCGGGTCAGCTGCATTCAAGGGAAACGCCCTACCCCCTGTTTTTTTTTTAAAGAAATAGATTTCTTTTTTGTTTGCTTGTTTGTTTAATTTTTTTTAATTATACCACTGTGAGATATACAATTACAGAGATGTTCATGTTTGGGCTTCAGTCATACAGTGTTCCAGCAACCATTCCTCCACCCATGCCCATTTCCCATTTCCTACCACCAATGTCCCCTGATTCCCTCCCCTCTCTCCCAGCCAGCCTCTATGGCAGGCACTTTTTTGCCTCTTTTTTCTCTCTCTCTCTCTCTCTCTCTCTCTCTCTCTCTCTCAAGCCTCTCTTACACATTGTGGCTTGCAGTGCATACTTCAGAGGTTATCATGTATATCCCTTTGCCTACATTCATGCTCAGCTCTAGGTTGGTATTATCAAGGAAATAGATTTCGATGGAGTTCACCGTGTTCTCTAAATGTAAATAATGAGATACATTCCCAGAACTCATGGGAATTGCATTCAATAGCAGATCAGACAAAAATATAAATGATAAGCTATGTATGGTTTCTAGCTTTTTAGGTGAATTTTATAGAATAAAAAAATTACAAAGTGGCATCAGATTAGATCGCTGACAACTTTGTTCCCTAAGAAACTTTTGATAATTCCGTTGATGAAGAAAAAAGTAAATTTTATTGTATTCATAAAAACAGAGCAATGTTCATCCATCACATAATGGTTCAAAACCTATCTCTTCACCAGTGTATGTTGGTAAAGAGAGACAGAAAAAGAGAGAGAGAGAAAGAGAGAGAGAGAGAAGAAATGTGTCTGCTATTGAGGCAGAGTGGGGGTGAGGGATGGAAGGAGGGAAATTGGGGACAATGATTGTGGGATGCATGTAATTTTGACCAGAAGAAATAAAATGAAAAGTAATTTCAATTTCATTTCAAGTAATGTCATTTCATTTCAAGAAGAAATGAAAAGTAATGCCAAGCAGAGGCCCATGTTAACATTTGCCACTTTTTCTTGAACACAAAAAGGGAAGGAAAGAAATAATATATATTAATGAAAGCTTGTATAATAATGAAAGACTTGCCTAATTTGATTTTATTATACAGATACACATACTTATTATCACAACAAATATAAGCAAATGGTATGGTGAAAATATATTTGCTATTGTGAGATTTTTGGCTTTGGGTTGTTTTTTGATTTTTATGTTTGTTTACTTTTGGTATGCAGGGAACTGAATTCCAAAGGGTACAAGCAAGGCAATGGTTCTCCCACTGAGTTATAATTCTGGCCACCAAAATCTCATGATTCAAAATATTCTAATATAGAGAGATGGTACAGTGGGTTGGGCAATTTCCTTGTACATGACTGACATGGGTTTATTCTTTAGCCCCATATGGTTTCCTGAGCACAGCCAGGAGTAGTCCCTGATTGCACAGCCAGGAGTAAGCCTTGATTTCCACAGGGTGGGGTCCATAAACTAAAATAAATAAATGAAACAAAAATATTCTAATAATACTACTGTGATCTTATAATAACTGGCTCCATACATGAGACATATAATAAAATAGGTACTTATATAAGGTAATTGATGACCTTTTTTCATTATATTGAAGGGTAAAGAGTGAGAACATAACTGTCGAGATAAACTCAAATGGTTTATTGTACTGTTTTATCTGTCTTTGGTAATGTAATTTTTAATATAAAAATAAAACCTAACATGTTGCCTTGACTCATTTCAGTCAAGTCACTTCTGTTTCCTCTCTCTTATCTTTTTTATCTCCACTTGAAAATTCTAAGACTCTTTTTGTTTTGTTTTGGGACCCCACCCAGTGGTGCTCAGGGCTTACTCCTGGATCAAACAGAGACCATTGCTTTGAACTCTAGAGACCATATCAGATGCTGGCTCAGCCTCTCACACTTCCTTGCACACTCTCTAAGGTACAAGTCAAGCCACTTAACTGCTCTAGCCCCCAAACTCTAAGACTCTTAATTCTTCCTTCTTCCTCTTCATACTTTAGGTAAAATTGACCTGGACTGCTTACCCACATATATTTTCCTGCATATATCTCAAATTCTATATAAATCTCTCAATAAAAATGAATTCAGTTGGTGTCCTTAGCAAGGCAGACGTTAGAATTCCATAGGTTTAGGGGCCCAAGCAATAATAGTACAGTGAGGGAGGCAAATTCCTTTCATGCAGCTAACCCGGGTTTAATCTCTGGCATCCCATTATAGTCCCTGAGCACCAACAGAAGTAATTCCTGATGCAGAGCAACAGGGTCCAGGAGCAACCCCCTAAACATTGCCAGGTATACCCCCAAAAAAAAGCAAACAAACATAAAGAATCATTTGGATTAATACTGGGGTTACTGTCCACAACCAGAGACATCCACCCCCTCCTACAAACCAAGTTCTACATTAATCTCAGTACTCACTTACAGTCATCTCAGAAAATGTTTCAAGAGATAAACTTCATCAATCTGACTTCTGATTGGAGGCCACCTCCAGCTTTTCTACCAGTATCAATGG
Organism: Cryptotis parvus; assembly: GCA_021461705.1. Lineage (NCBI taxonomy): Eukaryota > Metazoa > Chordata > Mammalia > Eulipotyphla > Soricidae > Cryptotis > Cryptotis parvus. The sequence continues at coordinate 32,029 of JAJIBD010012821.1, read as the reverse complement.
AAAGGTCAGTTTCCCTATTTTCATTTCTTGAACTGAAGTGACCAGTGCTTGCAGAGCTGTCCACTTTCAAAGAACACACCCAGATGTCTCCTATCTCACCTCACCTTCTGTACAGAATATTTAGTACTCACAGTCCCTGTGTACCCAAAGGCCCCACCTATACACACCAACCCTTCACTGAGGTTATATGGAAAAGATCCAAATCTGACTTCCGATTACCTCTGGAAGAAGGCAAATAACTGAAGGTATCATTTACCTTCCTCTTGATAACCTCCAGTATGTGTGGTTTTCTGCCTGTATAGAAAAGAAGTACTGTTGCAACCAGCAAGAGTTTGTTATTTTTCACATTTTGCTTGCTTTGTTTTTATTTTGTTTGTTTGTTTTGGGATTACATCCAGCAATACTCAGGGCTTATTCCTGGCTCTGCACTTAGGAATTACTCCTGGCAGTGCTCTTGGGGTCATATGAAATATCAGAAATCAGACCTGGGTAAGCCACAGGTGAGCACCCTACCCGCTATACTATCACTCCAGTCCTATTATTTTGGTTTGAATTCATTTCTTTTTCAAAGCTAAATCTGTCAGATGCACAGACACAGTACAGAAGAACTGTGAAATAAATATTGTTTTAAATCAATTTAACAGGCAAAGAAAAATCTATGTTTTGCCATAAAGTTCACTGAGATATAGGGAATCATAATAAATGATTGGTGCTCTTCAATAGACCAAGTTGAGGTTGAAGACTATTAAAGATGCATATCTCTGTCCTTGTGAGGACTGAACTCTCAGGAGCCAGTCACTTACATGTTCCTGCATCTCCAACATCCCATGTTCCAGTTCCTCTGCTTACCTTGGTAGTTCACAGAAGCTTCTTCATGGCTGGTGTCTGAGGCAGATCTCTGTGGAAAATATCTGAAGCCAGTCTAGCAGCCGTTGTGAGGTTTTCTTGCCCCACCACGAGGTGGGAGGAGCTACTAGGAACCAAAGCAAAGACCTCAGAAGCCACCCAGGAGAGGGAGGGCCTGATTGGTCAGGAGTTGAGAGACTATTCAAAGGCACAGGGTGGAGGGGAGGGGTGCTCCCAGGACATATGGAAGAGAGGACCTGGAATCTGGAAAACTCTATGAAGAACTTACTTCGGAGCCAGAGCCATCATACAGAGGGTAGAGTGTTTGCCTAGCATGTGGCTGCCCAGGGTTCAATCTCTGGCATCGCATAAGGTCTCCTGAACACCACCGGAATAATTCCTGAATGCAGAGACACCAGGGTGCTACCCAAAGAGACAAAAAGTAATAATTTCTCACCTGGAAATTGTACTTGATCCCATGAGTACTTGGCAATTAGTTTCTAGTACTGGAAATGTATATTTTAATTTGTCAGGTCAATCTCATGGGCTACCTCAAAAATTACTTATTTTCCAGTCTCCATCCACATCTCAATTGTGGAATCACTTACCACTAATCTGAGAGCAAATCCAGAAATTCTTTGAAAGCTTATTTTTAATTTTCTCAGGCCTTCGCCTCAACTAAACATTAATCTGACAGCATGTGGTAGGCCACGGCTTGACACTGCCACAGCTCTGCTACAGTCCTTGCTAGTATATATTTCCTCATCCCTGTTTGGTCCTCCCACTCCTCAGCCACCCCTTTAAAGCCATATTAATTAACAGGGAAAAGTCCCTGTTCACACAAGTCTGAGAAAGCAGTAAACTGGTCTCGACTCATATTTGACTCTTCCCTGGTCTAATTGCCCACAAAGAACAAAGAAGTAGCCAAGTAGTGTCCATGTAGGATGCCTTTGCACTGCCGTAAGGCAAAAGCAGAGGCGTCAGAAGGCACAGGGTTGTGTCTATCTACTGGCACTCTTCCCATTGAGGAAAGGCCTTTAATCAGAGGCCTGCAGGACCTGCTATGGGCTTGGCTCTAGACATTGGTTGCAGGAGGATGGCTGAAGAAGGCCAGCCATTGTCTTGGTCTTCCTTGGCTTTCAGGACCCACTCACGACCCTCACCACAACACACACACACACACACACACACACACACACACACACACACACCTTGTAAAGACCTACAAGCTCTCCCACTCCAGGTGGGCATCTGGCTCCATTAGTGGATGACTCTCAGGGGGCAGAACAGAGCAGTAAAGCAGAACCCTGAGCTGAGTAAGGAACCTATAGCCCGGCAAGTGCTTTGGCTTCTGCACTATTTGGTCCTAGCCAAGAGGGCCTGTAGTGATTGTGAAGAAACAGTAATGACTTTGCGGTTCTGGGGACTTCAGTTTGCACCCTGGGGTGATATTCACAACGACTTTGAAACTTAAAAAAAATAGGATACCTGGGATGTAACAGGTACCTGAAGTGTGTTCTTCAAAGAACAACTCAGTAAAAAATATTAATTTGCAAGCTCAAGGTCCCAGTTGAAGCAAGTCACACATTTTGGAAAGACTAGATTGGATGATAAGCGGATACTCAAAGCATGAAAATGAAGATCTTGAGACGATGCTGTGCACGGGATGTATTTCCTCATTCCACAAGAGAAAAACAATGGCAAGCAGGAACTTGGAAGACAGAAGTATACAGGAAGAGCATGAAGTATACAGGAAAGAGCATGCCCCAAATAGCAAAACTTGAGCAGAGTCTGGATATAACAAATGGACTAGATCTTGGAGTCAAAGGGGGGGGGGGTAATACAATCAAAGCATACTGTTTGGTTCTTTAGTGAATAACTTATAGATAATAATGGTGCAAATGCTCTCTGTGGTTTTCATCTTTCAAAAAAAAATAGAATGCAGTTGTTAACCTTGAAAACTTGAAAACTACAGGCAGCAATGTTAAATGGAGAGGAGAGGTCAATGGAGGGTTAGTGTTGACCTCACAAAAATGGGCAAATTAAGAAATACAATCTTTTTATGGGTTGGGGATTAAGGACCATTCTGTTGTTTGAATATTTAAAGGATATGACTGTAAATTCACTAAAATAATACATTATGGAGAGAAGAATAGAGAAGAACTATGAAGTCAGTGGAAAATTTCTAAAAATGGAGAGAGTTCAGGTGAAATGTCTTTAAAAAAAAAAAAAGAAGGGGCCAGAGAGATAGTACAGCAGGTAGGGTATTTACTTTGCATATAGCTGACCCATGTTTAATTTTCGACATTCCATATGGTCCCTGAAAACTGCCAGGAGTAATTCCTGAGTGCAGAACCAGAATTAACCCCTGAGCATTGCCGGATGTGACCAAAAAAAAAAAAAGGAAAAAAATCAATTATCTGGTGTGCATAACTACTGAATAGGACCCACAGGAAATTTCCAGACTGTTTCCCCAGGTCTGAAAGGTATCAAGGAAACAATCACTTAAACTTGTAAATGTGCCCAGAAATGCCTTTACTTTGGAGTCACACTCCCTGTTACTCATTCCCAGGGCCTGTATAATAAAGATAATTTAAAAGTAATTTGGAGTCACACTTGAGTATGTTTAAGGCTTAGTCCTGGAGACCATGTGGGGTGCAGGGATTTAACCAAGTTGGCAGCTGTGGGGCAAGTGCCCTAGCGGGCTCCTCCCAGTCCCTTTAAACAGGGCTAGCATGTGTAAAAGGGGGAGGAGAGAGGGAGAGAGAGAGAGAAAGAGAGGAAACTGGGGTCTGCTGGCAGCATGGGGGGGGGGGGGGGGGGGGGGGGGGGGAAAAAAAATAAAGGTTGCTCGGTGGTAAAAAAAAATAAATAAAGCAATAGTATTTCTCACCTTGCTTCCCTGGGGCAGAGCACTAGGTAAAAAAAGACTCCCCGAGCCTCACTCAGTCCCCCTGCCCTCAATAAACGATTTTGCTTACTCGAAAGTCTAAGTATTTGGAAACTCCTACACAAGCCCCTCAGGGTCTGAGACATGCTCAATTGTTTAGAGAGTCCGGAGACAATGTTGTGCCAATTGCAAACCCCCAGAAAAATAAAAAGCTTTTCCAAATTGTGTTGCATTCCTGAACCTGTACTACTATTCAGAATCACTCACAGTTACAAAACCATGGAATACAAATACAACAAGAAATGATTATGTAGCTTTCTGAGGATTTTGGCATAGAGAGGAGTATGTAATGAGGTGAAGCAGTATCCCACTAGTTAGAACTAATCATGATATAGAAATACAGAGTAAAAATGTTAAGAAACTGTTTATTTAAATGTTTTATTCAAAAGACAGTATAATAAAGTGCTGAGAGGTAAACATGGTTGTTGGGAAAAAAAGGAAATTAGGAATAGAGAAAAGTCAAGAACTGCTGTTTCTCTCTCAAGTCTAAGAGCAGTATTCGATTTGTCTAATATGTGTGTGTGTATGTGTGTGTATGATGGTAAAAAACTTAGTTAAATTTTTTTTTAAGTTTTGGGTCACACCAGCAGTGCTCCAGATTTTTTGCTCAAGGATCACACCTGGAAGTGCTCATGGAACCATACCATGGTCGCACAAGCAAGGCAAGTGCCTTCATCCCTGCACTATCTCTGAACTCAAAGTAATCTTCATTTCTGGAAGTGTTCTAAGGAGAATAGACTGGAGGGAGGAGGGAGGGAAGTACTATTATTCCAGAGACTTAGCTGCCAGACTTCTTGAGAAATTACTGAAAACAGTTTCAACTAAGTCTAAAATTCAGTTATTTTTTAATTGAAGTATAAGGGGAAGTAAAATATATTGTTTTCTTCTTCTCGGAGATAAAGCCAATGTTGAACAATGTCTATAATTCAATTTTATCAGGACTCAACTTGTCTCTACTGTATATTTATGCTTTTTTTCCTTTTTTGTTTGTTTTTGGTCACTCCCAAAGGTAGTCAGGAATTATATTACAGATGATGGGATGAACCAACCCCAGTTGGGAACATGTAAAGATATCAGTTTAGCCTAAAAAGAACTCAAACGCTGACCTCAAGATCAGGCTGGTAGAACATGCACAGAAATTGCAAATCAAAATAACAATGCGAGAGAGGGACCAGCCTCAGATAGCCGCAGAGCCAGTGCAGCCACACAGGAGGGAAAGAAACTGAAACTACAACGCCCACAGTTCCAAACTTCAGAAGAAATAAATGAGACACTTTAACCTTCACGCCAGGCAGGACCCCTCTCCTCAGGCACCCTCGCTGGGGCGTTGCTGTCCAGGTGGGGGCTGTACTGGGGAGGTCACTCACCCACATATTAATACATACAGCAGAAAATTCAATACCAAGAGGAAGGTAAAATCCTCAAAGAGGGAAAAAGAGAACATCATCTGCTGAGCATCTCCAGAGTCCTACCTGACAGGGAGGAAGAAACAGTACCCCAGAAGAATCCACCCCTGACTACCACAGCACCATGGGAAAAAGAACGAGACCCGGTAGACCTGTGGAATAGAACTGAATATCCTGAAACACACTCTCAAATATGCTATTACTTAATATTTGATAAATGAGCAACAAATATTAAGCGGAACAAAGAAAGCCTCTTTAATAAATGGTGCTGATGACATAAATATATATGTATATATTATGATACCAATATCCAAGGTCAAGTGAAACATGGATCAGGAGGTCTTGTCAAAGGTGGAATTATCACAAACGTGTGGGAGTCAGAGGCTAGGTAAGACAGAAAATGGAACAGTGTGCTAACAATTGTTGAAAGTACTAATACCAACCTAGAACTGAGCATTAAATACAGGCAGAAAGATACACATGACAACCCTTTAATGTATGTTCTGTAATCCACAATCTGGAAGGGAAGGAAAAGAGAAAGAGATAGAGAGAAAGGGAAAGAAATAAAGAACCTGCCATGGAGGTGGGCTGGGGGAGGGGGAGGTTACCGGGGACATTGGTGGTGGGAGATGGGCACTGGTGGAGGGATGGGTGCCCTGGAACACTGTATGACCAAAACCCAAATATGAACATCTTTGTAATTGTATATCTCACAGTGGTATAATAAAATACTTTTAAAAAAACTGTAAAAAAAAAAAAGGTAATTCAACCGAAAAAAAAAAAAAAAGGTGAAGAAAAATAAAAATAAAAAAAAATGGTGCTGGGAAAACTGGGCAGCTGTGTAAAAAATTGAACTTTGACCTTTTTCTAATGCCATGAACAAAAGTCAGATCAAAATGGATTAAAGATATCAACATCAGACATGAGTTTATAAGGTACATTGAAGAAAACATAGGAAAAGCGCTCTATGACCTCAAAGCAAAAGGCATCTCTGAAGATGAAAAACCACTGACAAAGCAAATGGATGTTAAGATAAACAAATAGGATTATATAAAACTGACATGCTTCTCACTTCAAAAGACAAGGTGACCAAGATACAAAGACAGATCACATACTGGGAAAGAATATTTACACAAAGCCCATCTTATAAGGGGCTAATATCCATAATATATCATGTACTGGTAGAATTTTAGAAGAAAACAGCCAACCCCATCAAAAAATGGGGAGAAGAGATGAACAGAAACTTCCAAAAAAAAAGAAATTCGAATGTCCAAAAGGCATATAAAAAAATGCTCTTCATCGTTATCAGGGAGATGGAAATCAAAATAACAGTGAAGTATCATTTCACACCACAGAGACTGGCACACATCCAAAAGAGCAAGAACAACCAGTGCTGGCGTGGATGTGGGGAAAAAAGGACTCTCGTCCACTCCTGGTGGGAGTGCCGACTGGTCCAGCCCTTTTGGAAAATAATATGGAATAATATGGAATTTTTCTTTTGTTTTTGTTTTGTTTTATTTTCAGGCCAAATCTAGGAGTTCCCAGGGCTAACTTAGAGATCTGTGCTCATCGATCACACTTGCCAAATCTTGGGAGACTGTCTGGGGTGTCTAGGATCAAACCTGAGTCAGATGTAAGCAAGACAAGTACCCTAGCCATATACTGTCACTATGGTCCCCTCAGGTTCATTCTTTTATTTATTTATTTGTTTATTTGTTTGTTTTTTTTTTTTTGGGTCACACCCAGCGATGCTCAGGCCTTATTCCTGGCTCTTCACTCAGGAATTACTCCTGGAAGTGCTGAGGGGACCATATGGGATGCCAAGTATCTAACTCAGGTCGGCTGCGTGCAAGGCAAATGCCCTACCCGCTGTGCTATCGCTCTGGCCCCTCAGGTTCATTCTTAAAGCAGAAAATCTCTGTTTGGAATTTAATAGGGAAAATTCCTGTAAAGAAGATATTGCTGCGATGCTACTGCTGAAGACAACGATGATGGTGACACCTTTTTGGAGGTGCTGTGGTCTCAAGACATCTCAAGAAATTCTCGGTCCAGTAATATTTGTGGACTGAGCTCAGTGGCAGTTCTATGATAGGGCTCAGGGATCAGGTGCTTTTTTGGATCTCAAAGTGTTGAGGCTACCAGGGCACCCATGGAGCTCAGAGTCACGGGAGCATACCCAGCATCTGGGAACTGTGCTGTGCTGGGAACCACAGTCAGTCTCATGCATGAGATTTAGTTTCAACCCTGAGAACTACATCTTGCCTGGACCCTAGACATTTTCTTTTGTCCACCCTCACATTTACATATTGCTTTCAGTAGTTACTATCTTTCCAATGTAAAGTGAAATATCAGGGATTATATTTACTTGTTAATTTGCATTAAATTTTTATAGAAATATGCAAATTAAAGTTCAAAATACTAGTGTATTTTATGGATATATTTTCATTGTAGGGTTGCAAAATTTAATGCAATTTTATACCATCTCGCTGAAAATGAGGGGCTTACAAACAGTAATAGAGGTAATTATAAAAATAATGATGAAAGCTATCTTGTAATTCAAGTAGATGACAAATATCTTACCTTCCAGGATGACAAAATTCTGGACTCAGACTATCTAGAGAATTAATAATTGTAAAATAGTATCACTGTCTCTGTCTTCCCATTGTTCATCGATTTGCTTGAGTGGGCACTAGTAACATCTCCATAAGTCCTGTCACAAGCAAATGTAACCCAAGGGCATCTGCTTGCTCCAGGGACAGGAAGAACCCCAAACTATTCTTCAGGTCATGGAACTGAGGTCCATAGTACTACTAGTTTTTGGCATAACAAGTAAATAAAACACAGGCTCTGCTGTGTAGGTGGTATAGTCTTAATAGAAAGCACAAAAATAAACTAATAAAACTACAGAACACAGGATTAAGCAGCCTTTCAAAAACTGTTCGTTTTTCAATACGGGCAAAGGTACAAGTGATATTATTGTCACTTGTCACTTGTCTTCCCGTTGTTCATTGATTTGCTCCAGCAGGTGCCAGTAACATCTCCATTCGTTGGGAATGAGGGCCATGATTGTTACTGTTTTTGGCATATCAAATACACCACATGTAGCTTGCCAGACTCTGCCATGGCTCTGGGTTCATCCCAGAGGGCCCAGTTTTTTCTATGTCAGACTGTCAATCATCCAGAGACCATGAAGCAGAGTCCTGGGTGTAGACAAGCCCTGTCTCCTGTCTGCCACCTGCCAACACAGCTGGGCAGAGCAGCCACACCTGCAACACCTCGAGGGGCGAGTATAGAAATACATATATGTTATTTATATACATATATTTTTGCAATCTTAAATTTTCCCAAACAGGGGCGGAGCGATAGTCCAGCAGGTAGGGCATTTGCCTTGCACGCGGCTGGCCTGTGCCGGCCCGGTTCAATACCCGGCATCCCATATGGACCCCCGAGCACCACCAGGAGTAATTCCTGAGTGCAGATCCAGAAGAAACCCCTGAGCATTGCGGGGTGTGACCCAAAAAAAAAAAAAAAAAAAAAAAATTCCCAAACAGATTAAAAGAGGTATGTCTCAACATTCTAAATTCAGGAAGTAGAGGTAATTACCTTTTGCATACAAAATTAATGGTATTATTAGCTAATACGTTTTGATTAGAATACTATACTCTATTTTATTGGTGCATTCAAAATAATAAGCACATTCTTCAAACAGCAAAGAAGGTTGTGCTTGATGTATTGATATTTCCATTAATTTGCAAGATGACATGCTGTTCAATAAAACCTATTTCATAAATATATCAAAAATTATTCTAAAAGCGAGTTCATATAATGGGTTCTTTGGTACTAACAAAATATTAAGATTCAGAGAACTGAACATAGGGCACATCAATAATACAGTGGGTGGGACATTTGCCTCACATGCGACTGACCCAGGTTTGCCCCTAGCATCCCATATAGTCCCCTGAGCACTGCCAGGCATAATTCCTGAGTGTATTATGTAATACACTGAGCACCGCCCGGTGCACAGTAACTCCTGAGCACCACCTGGTGTGGCCCCAAAACAAAACAAAGAAACTAAAAACAGGAAAAAATATTTAAATAGAAATGAAATCATCACTAAACCAGATACACAGGAACTGCACTTCATTTTAGGGGGAAAATTCCAACCTGACTATCAGAAGAATAAAGCACATTTGTCATAGTATAAATTCTAACGTTTCAATAAAGTGGGGAGTAAATTTGTATTTATTTATTTGGTGTTTGGCCACACCCAGCAACACACAGGGTTGTCTCCTGGCTCTGCACTCTGGAATTCCCCTGACAATGCTTGGGGAATAGGCTCGAGATCAAACCAAGGTTGGCTGCATGCAAGGCAAGTGCCCCACCAGCGTGTACTATTGCTCTGGCACCCAGGGACTGAATTTCTGTAATTAAAATGTTCAGGATTAACCCTACATTCAAGAACGAGCATCATACTATACTATTACTGGTTACATACGATTTTTTTTTCACTTTCCAAAATAAAAAAAAATAAGAGAAAAAAATTACCCTTAGTTGTTTACTGAGGCATAATTAAGTCAAGGAAAACTAGCAATAGTATTTTATTAGCAAGCTATGAATCAGAGGTGGAGTTTCTGCAGCTGACTGGTGTTTCCTGTCTAGAATAATGCTACAAATCCTGCCATGGAGGAGAATAGCGCTGATGTTCACAGTAAGACTTTCAGCATGGTAATAAATGATAAAATTCGTACGAGAAGAATATGGGCTTCTAAAGTCATGACTGAGTGTTTATAAAGGTGAAGGACTGAGTGTGAAGAAAAGAGTTAAGAAATAAAAGCAGAAGCCTAAGCATGTAATTAAGGAAGTAATTATTTTAAAACTTAGCTGGTCTGTCTATTGAGTATAAGAAAGCCAAATCAGACACTGGTGCAAATTTGACCTGATTCTGTATTTGTGGAGAAAGTTAATTTTGATTAAAAATAAAGTCAACTCTTTCAAATGTGGATTCAACTCTTTCCTTGTAAACAGGAACTCAACAGAAAGTCTAAAGGAGAAGCCAGAAAAGGCATTTTTTTCTGATTATATACATATCTTTTCAATTAAATAGATTCAAGTTACAGTGTTAAAATACTCTTCAGACCCCAAACTTATTAGTCTATATGTTTCAACTGAATTTTGATAAAAAATTTTTTAAAGTGCTATCGTATCTAGAAATGTAAAAACTTAGAATTCTCCCCAAGCCAAAGATATTATTTAACCTCGAAGCCTAAATAAAGCTCCATCTTATACATTCTACCAAGTGTCCTTCCGAAAGTAATGTTGTTTTTGACTGATGACATTTTGTAGTTGTTGTGGTGTTTACCAGACACACAAAAAAATGTAAGTATCAATTAGGCATGTTCAGTCTTATTAATCTCTAAACTTATTTAATTATTGGCACTATGGAATAACGCATATATTAATTATTATACAAAATAATAATGCATTTTGGTACGTAAACCATGAATGTGGAAAGTAGTGTATTAAAGATGGTTCATCTAGGGCAATTACAGTGTGGTACAAATTTCTCCTACGAACTTTGCGATTGGCTCTTCAGTTGGTCGCAGCTAGACCCTTGACTTGATTCTCCCGTGCTCACGTTTCCTCCGGATGTCTTGTCTAACTCTTCTCCACCTTCCTCCCTCTGCTCCTCCCCCTCCCTCCCCTCCTCCTCCTCCTCCTCCTCGTTCAGGTCTTTGGAGATGAGTTCCCTCGCTAACTTTATATTCAGTCCTTCGTTGTAGTGAAGCTTCCTTTTAATCTCAAACTGTCGCTTTTTCTCCCGCTCTTCGGGGGACAGGTCACTGTCCTCGTCGCCGCTGCTCTCCAGGTCGTTGACTCGAAACTTGATCTCCGAGCCTTTGGCCGCGGCCAGTTTCTGCGCCGACAGCGCCGGGGGTCCCGCCGGCTCGGGCTCGTCCCGGTGGTCGGCAGCGCTGGGCTCCTGCAGCTCCAGCACGCCGTAGTCTTGGTCCGCGGGGTGGTAGGGGGCCAGGATGGTCACCGCGTCCCGGTCCAGCTCTTCCGTGACGCTCCTGTCGGCCTGCTCGGCCGAGCTCAGCACCGTGGAAGTCGTGGAGCTCTTGTTCTTCAGGATCCCCTTGATGGGCCGGTGCGGAGGCCGTCGAGGCCGCCATGGGCCGCCCCCCAGCTCGGCCGCTCGGCTCGGCTCAGCGTCGCTGCTGGGTGCCGCCTCCAGGAAGGACAGGGCTGGGCGCCCGCAAACCCTCGGCGGCACTGGCTGCGGCTGAGAGGGGGCACCGGCGTCGTTGTCACGACACAATTGATGACCTGGATGCCCGCCCGGAGCGGACGCTGCCGCGCGACTCCCCACTGGCCACCGTCGCCCTCTCCGCGCAGCCCCCCCCCCTCCGGCAGGCCGCCCTGGGACCTTGGTTTATTTAATTATTTGTTTGGGTCATCGGCTGAGTTTTATAGGAGTCCTCAGTTTCCCAAATAAACCTGGGAAATTCCGACAAGGTAATAGGGCTGTGCTTGGTGCTGGGGAGTAGGATTTCTTCCCATCACAGACTCCTTTGGAGTTTATGAGGTCCTGAATGAGCGCTCCCGATGGATTTATTTGGGATTGGAAATCATCACTGTAATGTGGCTGGGAAAAGGAAGGAAGCGGTTAAGATATTTGCTGAGTGTCCGCCTGCCCAGGTAATTCCCCAAAGGCCTTCTGGGAAGCCTTTGGGGATTCCCAGATAGGAAGGATAGAGGCTAGCTAGCTGTTAAGCGGTCGTTAAAAGGGTACGAGCTGTCATGTGACATGGATAGGCAACAAGATGATTTATTGGTTTTTTTGCATCACACCCAGCGGTGCTCAGGGGTTACTCCTGGCTCTGCCCTCAGGAATTACTACTCCTGGTGCTTGAGGGACCCTATGGAGATGCCCAGGATTGAATCTGCGTCACCACCTGCAAGGTGAATGCCCTACCGCTGTTGTATCACCCTCGGCCTGGCGGCAGGATTAAAAGTGTAATTCACTGTTAGATGCTCTTCAATACTTTTGAGTTCTAGAACAAGCCAAACTGAAGTTAGTGAAGCCCGTTTGGACAAGCATCCCTATTCTAAATATCTGACAGAGTAGATTGTGATTTGTTTTCAGATTTTCAAGGCGACGCTCAGATATCCTTGGGACTTTTTCCTGGGTCTGTGCTCAGGGATTATTTCTGGAGGTGCTCAAGAGAACATATTAGGTATTTGGGTGGATCAGATGTGTCAGCCGCGTATACCCTGTGCTAGTTCTCTGGCCTTTGGGTATTACCTGAGTAGCAGATTCTCAGGAAAAAAAAATGTCTACAGTTTAACTGGGGATGTGATTATTTATAGGACTCTATAAACAAATCATTTGCAAATGGAAAAAATTCACTTTATTTTTATTTATTATTCATCTAATCAAAGACTATTCCTTCTCAGAGATATTTTAGGGTAACATGTGACAAAATCCTAAAATTTCGACAAGGGAATATTTCTAATGGTTGCAAGGAGCTCCTAGAATTCTAATTTATGTTCAGTAATATAGCCAAGATGAAAGGGAGGCTATAAATCAACTAATTCTTTTAATTCATGGGATTATAGAAAATGAAGTTTTAGCAAATGTTGAAATTTTAACTTTTTTCGATTATAGAGGCTCAAAAGCCACAGATCCATTTTTCTTTGTTGCAAAAGTATTTGTAAAAATATTGTTTTGCATTTATTTTTGAACAAATTATAGACCTATTCTTTTTTTTGTTCCTTTTTTTTAGTCTTCTGTGTTTATATTTTATTTTATTTTTTAAAGTATCTTATTATACCACCGTGAGATATACAATTACAAAGATATACATTTGAAAAGTTCATTTTTGGGTTTTGGTCATACAGTGTTCCAGCACCCATCCCTCCACCAGTGCCCATCTCCCACCACCAATGTCCCTGGTTCCCTCCCCCTCCCCCCCCCAGCCCTCCTCCATGGCAGATTCTTTATTTCTTTCCCTTTCTCTCTCTTTCTCTTTCCCTTCCCTTCCAGACTATGGACTACAGAACATATATTAAAGGGTTGTCATGTTAACTTTTTGCCTGTATTTAATGCTCAGTTCTAGGTTGGTATTAGCACTTTTGACAATTGTTAGCACACTGTTCCATTTTCTGTTATAGACCTATTCTCTAGTTTTTACCTTCCTTCTTTGAATTCAAGCTGATCACTTTACCTTTCTTCCTTTCTTTCCTCCCACCAACATGAAAATATGTTTTTATTTCATAAGATGGTTCCTTCATCTCTGCTCAGAGTGATAAATAAACTAGGGACCCTAAAATCAAACTTCTCAGAAAATAGTTCCCCTTACAGCTATGGTTCTTTACAGAGTTTAAGATTCTGCAGTTAGGTCTATTGGGAATTAATCCCTTTCCTGTGACACACTGGTGCTTTGCAATTCTTTCCTATCACCCTGGGGATCAAGATCTTTCTACTAATAAAGAATTAGGCAGGGTAGAACATAAACAAATCGTTTACTGGAGTTTATAGACATAAAATTTAAAATGAATCATGGTGGTGAGAAGTTACAATGGTGGTGGAGTTGGGTTGAATATTGAATCTTGTCACTTGTCTTCCCATTGTTCATCAATTTGCTCCATTCATTGGGAATGAGGACATTATTGGGTTACTGTTTTTAGCATATCGAGTACACCATGGGTAGCCTGCCAGGCTCTGCCGTGGCTTTGGGTTCTTCCCAAGGGACCCAGTCTTTTTCTATGTTAGTCCATCAACAATCCAGGACCCAAGGGTCAGAGCCATGGGTGTAGACAAGCCTGTCTCCTGTCTGCCACCTGCTGGACGCAGCAGGGCAAGACTGCTAGACATGCAACACCTCCAGGGGCAAGGGAATATTCTTCTTTTTTCTTTCAAAATATTGAATATTGTAACAAATTATTGCAAACAACTTTGTTAAAAATTGAGTAGACACCCACGAAGTTCAATACATTAATAGGTGAAAGTAATAACATAGATGGCCCAATTTCATGTAACAGCTCAGTAAAAAGATCATGACTGCAGCAGCACCATTATGGGATGTCTGTTGTAATACACAATGTAAATTAAATCAATTAGTGTCTGCAAAGGGAGCAGGCTGGGGGGAGGGAGAAACTACGGACTTTGGTGGTAGTAATGGCACATTGGTGGTAGGACTGATGTTAGACATTGAACACCTGAAACAACTGTATTGTGAACAACTGTGTAAATCACGGTGTTTAAATTTTTTCCATTTATTTATTTAAACACTGTGATTTACAGAGTACAAAGTTTTTCACAATACAGTTGTTAGAGAGATCAATCGTTCACCGTTCCCACCACCAGTGTGCCCCCCCACCACCAGAGACCCTCATTTCCCACCTACCCCACCCCCCATGCCTTCTCTTATCTGGCACTAATATACTGACCATTAAAGCCCATATAACGGAATGGTATTGATAAAGTCATGACTTTTTTCTGGGTTGTTATGTGGGAGTCTGGCCAATTTCTGTTCTTGGATTCACATTCTGAGTTTCTAAAATGCAGCGGTTTTCTACTGTCCACCCCAGACCCACCACCACTGCACCTACAGACATTTATTTCACATTTATCTCTACCTCTATTTGAGCTTGTCTTACACATACACCAAATAATCTATTCCACTGGGGCCCTGGGTGGGACACACCTGGAAGTCTTCAGGGGCTATTCCCAGCGTGGAGCTCAGAATATGGAGTGCTGGAAATAAAATTCAGCACCTTACAAATGCATCTCTATCCCTTCTCTTAAGTTAAGTACTTATTTATTTTTATTTATTTATTTAATTTTTTGCAGCAGGGTTCTAATCAACAACCTCACATATGCAACATCGGAGTCCCAGAGGGACAGGAAAGTAACCCCAAGGAAATTAAAACAGTTAAAAACATCCTGGCTGAAAAGTTCCCCCAAGTTAAAGGACGAAGGCATCCAGATCCAGAAGCCCAACGTACCAGCAAGAAGAGACCCCAATAGAAAGAACCCAAGACACATCCTAATCAAAGTAATGGAAGTCATAGACAGAGACATAATTCTTCAGGCAGCAAGATCAAAGAAGGAAATTGTATACAAAGGAGCATCCGTTGGACTTTCAGCAGACTTCTCAGATAACACCCTCCAAGCCCGAAGGCAGTGGTGGGATATATAGTAAAAAAACTTAATGAAATGAATGCCTCAGCAAGAATTCTTTATCCGGCTAAACTCTCACTCAGATTTGAAGGACAGATATACAACTTCTTGGATAAACAACAGCTTAGGAACTTTGTAAAAATCAAAACCAACCTTAAAAGAAAGGACTGAAAGATCTACTATAAGACGAGACAAACCCATAAGAATAACCAACCTATTCAGAAAGATGGCACAAAATCCCAGGACAGTAATCTCTCTCAATGTCAATGGTCTAAACGCACCAGTTAAGAGACACAGAGTGGCACAATGGATCAAAAATTGAATCCGACATTCTGCTGCCTTCAAGAAACACACCTGAACAATCTGAGCAAAGACAGGCTCAAAATAAAAGGCTGGAAAACAATCCTTCACTCAAACAACCCATCCAAAAGGCTTGGGTAGCCATACCGGTATCCGACAACATAGACTTCAGGATGAAGAATGTCAGAAGGGACAGTGAAGGTCACTTCTTAATTGTTAAGGGATGCATATATCAGGAAGAAATCACGCTGTTAAACATATATGCACCCAACGAGGGGCCAGCACAATACCTAAAACAACTACTAATAGACTTCAAAGAAGACATTCACAGCAACACAATAGTAGTTGGAGACTTCAACACTGCTCTATCAACCCTAGATAGATCAACAAGATTGAAACTTTACCAAGGAAATACTGGCCCTAAAAAGAAGAGATGGAAGAAAGAGGGCTGATAGACATATACAGGGCATTTCATCCCCAAAAAAGCTGAATACACACTTTCTTCTCCAGTGCACAAGGAACATACTCCAAAATAGATCACATGCTGAGCCATAAATCATACCTCCATAAAATCAAGAAGATAGAAATTGTGCCAACTATTTTTTTCAGACCATGAGGCACTGAAAATAGAAGTGAATTGTACACAAAAATGGAGACCAATACCAAGTACCTGGAAACTAAACAGCTCACTGCTGAACAGCCAGCAAGTCATAAAAGAAATCAAAGAGGAAATCCAAAGATTCCTGGAAACAAATGAGACTGAAGATATGAATTACCAGAACTTGTGGGATACAGCAAAAGCAGTGTTAAGAGGCAAATTCATAGCTCTTCAAGCATTCATCAGAAAAGAAGAAAAGGCCATCATAAACAGTCTGACTTCCCAACTTAAGATCTTAGAGAGTGAACAAAAGGAGCCCAACCCAAGCAGAAAGAAAGAAATAATAAAAACTTAGAGCAGAAATCAATGAGATGGAATGTCAAAAAATCAATCCAGAAGATCAATGAAACCAAAAGCTGGTTCTTTGAAAAAATAAACAAGATTGACAAACAACTTGCAAGACTTGTAAGAAAAGGAAAAAGAGAGAACCCAAATAAATAGAATCAGAAATGAAAACGGAGACATCACAACTGAAAACACAGAAATTCAAAAGATCATCAGAGATTACTATGAGAGCCTGTACGCCACGAAACAAAAGAACCTAGAAGAAATAGACAAATTCCTGAATTCCTATAGCTTCCCAAGTCTGCAACAAGAAGATTTGGAATACCTCAACAAACCTATTTCCATCGAGGAAATAGAATCGGTAATCAAAAAGTCTCCCCAAACACAAAAGCCCAGGTCCAGATGGATTCACCAGTGAATTCTACAAAACCTTTAAAGAGGACCTACTCCCAATTCTTTTTTAAGCTCTTCCTGCAAATTAAAGAAACAGAAACACTCCCAAATAGCTTTTTACGAGGCACATATCACCCTGATACCCAAAGCAGACAAAGATGTCACAAAAAAAGGAAAACTATAGACCAATCTTCCTGATGAATACAGATGCTAAGATCTTCAACAAAATACTAGCAAATAGAATCCAAAAGAGTCATCAAAAAAATTATATACCATGACCAAGTGGGATTCATCCCGGGAATGCAAGGATGGTCCAACGTCCGCAAGTCAATCAACATAATACATCATATCAACAAAAAAAAAATAAAAACCATATGATCATATCAATAGATGCAGAGAAGGCATTTGACAAGATTCAACACCCGTTCATGATGAAAGCTCTCCGAAAAATGGGGATTGAAGGAACCTTCCTCAAGATAATCCAGGCCATCTACTACAAGCCCACAGCAAGCATCATTCTCAATGGGGAAAAACTGAAAGCCTTCCCCTTAAGATCAGGGACAAGACAAGCCTCGCCCACTCTCACCACTTCTATTCAATATAGTACTGGAAGTATTTGCCATAGCAATCAGGGAAGAAAAAAGACATAAAGGGCATCCAGATAGGAAGGGAAGAAGCCAAGTTATCACTATTTGCAGACGACTTGATATTATACATGGAAAACCCAAAAACTCTCTACCAAGAGGCTCCTAGAAATAATACATTCCTATAGTAGTGTAGCAGGGTACAAAATCAATACCCAAAAGTCAATGGCCTTCCTATATACAAACAGCGAAATAGAACAAAGGGACATTAAAGAAACTATCCCATTCACAATTGCGCCGCAGAAAATCAAATACCTAGGACTCAGTCTGACAAAGAATGTAAAGGATCTCTACAAAGAAAACTACAAAAACGTTACTTCAGGAAATAAAAGAAGACCTGAGGAAATGGAGACACATTCCCTGCTCATGGATTGGAAGGATTAACATTACCAAAAATGGTAATACTCCCTAGAGCTTTATATAGATTCAATGCGGTCCCTATAAAGATACCCATGATGTTCTTCAAAGAAATTGAACAAACACTCCTGAAATTTGTATGCAATAATAAAATCCCACAAATAGCTAAAAGCAATACTTGGGAAAAAGAAGATGGGAGGTATCACTTTCCCAACCTCAAGCTCTACTACAGAGCAGTTGAAATTAAGACAGTTTGGTATTGGTATAGAGACAGACTCATAGACCTATGGAATAGAACTGAGTATCCTGAAACACACTCTCAAATATACAACCACTTAATCTTCGTAAAGGAGCAAAAAAATATTAAGTGGAGCAAAGAAAGCCTCTTCAACAAAAGGTGCTGGGAAAACTGGGCAGCTACATGTAAAAAATGAACTTAGACCTCCTTCTAATGGCATGCACAAAAGTCAGATCAAAATGGATTCTAGATCTCAACATCAGGCATGAATCTATAAGGTACATTGAAGAAAACATAGGAGAAACCCTCTACGACATTGAAACGAAAAGTATCTTTAAAGACAACACACCACTGACCAAGCAAATGGAAGCAAAGATAAACAAATGGGATCATATCAAATCGAAAAGCTTCTGCACCTCAAAAGAAACAGTAAACAAGATACAAAAGACAATCCACAGAGTGGGAAAGGATATTCACCCAATACCCATCTAACAAGGGGTTAATATCCAGGATATATCAGGTACTGGTAGCACTCCACAAGAAAAAAACAGCCAACCCCATCAAAAAATGGGGAGAAGAAATGAACAGAAGCTTCCAAAAAAGAAGAAATTGAATGGCCAAAAGGCATATGAAAAAGTGCTCTTCATTTTTAATCATCAGGAGATGCAAATCAAAACAACAATGAGGTACCATCTCACACCACAGAGACTGGCACACATCCAAAACAGCAAGAACAACCAGTGCTGGCGTGGATGTGGGGGAAAAAGGGACTCTGATCCACTGTTGGTGGGAGTGCCGACTGGTCCAGCCCCTTTTGGAAAACAATATGGGCATTCCTCCGAAAAACTAGATATTGAGCTCCCATTTGATCCAGCAATAGCACTCCTGGGAATATACCCGAGAGACCAAAAAAACACATAGCAGAAACACTATCTGTACTTCTTTATTCATCTCTGCGCTGTTCACTATAGCTAGAATCTGGAAACAACCTAAATGCCCGAGAACAGAGGACTGGCTAAAGAAACTGTGGTTCATCTACACTATGGAATACTATGCGGCTGTCAGAAAAGATGAAATTATGAAATTTACCTGCAAATAGATGGACATGGAGACTATCATGCTGAGTGAAATTAGTCAGAAGGAAAAGGACAGATATAGAATGACTGCATTCATTAATAGGATATAAATAGATACCAGGGTTTTACTAAATATGGTAAATGGTAATGGCAGATTAAAACTCACCATTGAATATACACAAAGAGACTTAAGTAACTCTAAATATCTGCAGGGCTAGCCACAATGTGTAAAATAAGAGGGAGAGAGATGCAGAGACAGAGAGAGAGACAGAGAGAGAAAGAGAGGAAACTGGGGTACCTGCTATTAAAGCAGTCTGGGGGTGGGCTGGAGGGGGTGGGGGTACATTGGTGGCGGAAATGGGGCACTGGTGGAGGGATGGGTGCTGGTATACTGTATTACCAAGAACCAATTATGAACATCTTTGTAATTGTATGTTTCACGGTGGTATAATAAAAAAAAATTTTTTAAAAGTGGAAATTACCGCAAATGTGTGGGAAATCAGAGGTTAGGTAAGACAGAAAAGGGAACATGTGCGAATAAATGCTGAAATGACTAATACCAACCTAGAACAGAGCATTAAATACAGGCAAAAAAATGCACATGATGGCCTCTATGTGTATGTAGTGCAACCCACAATGTGTAAGAGAAGGAAAAGAGAGAGAGGGAGAGAGGATAAAGAACCTGCCATTTAGGCAGGCTATGGGAGGGCGGAGGGAATTGGGGACATTGGTGGTGGAAAAATGGGCACTGGTGGAGGGCGGGTGCTGGAACACTATGTGACTGAAACCTCTAAACATGAACAATGTTGTAATTATATATTTCACGGTGGTATAATAAAATATTTAGTAAAAATATATATGTATATATATATACATATTATGATACCAATATCCAAGGTCAGGCGAAACGTGAATCAGGAGGTCTTGTCAAAATTGAAAATTACCACAAACATGTGGGAGCAGAGGTTAGGTAAGACAGAGAAGGGAACAGTGTGCTAATAATTGTTGAAAGTGCTATTACCACATAGAACTTAGTATTGAATACAGGCAAAAAGATACACTTGATAACCTCTAAGTATATATATTACAATACAAGTATGTATATATGAAAATATTTTGTAATGAGTAAGCCACCCGCAGGGCAAGCCTGGCAAGCTGCTCGTGTCGTATTTGATATGCCAAATACCAGTAACATTTACATTAGGTCATTCCCATGACCTAATATAATGGTTTGAGGGTCTTTTGTTCCTGGAGCAAGCGGATGCCTTTGGGTTCTACTAGCATGATACAGGACATATGGAGATATTACTGGTGCCCGCTCTAGCAAATAGATGATGAACGGGAAGATAGTGATAGTGATAGTTTATCTCATGGTGGTATAATAAAATATATTTTAAAAAAATTAAAAATTCGAATTCAAAAAACAAAAAAAAAGAAAAAGAAATGTCCATAAACATTTAAGGGAGATGGGAAGAATTAGGGGTTATTCTGGTTAAAGGTACTTACTACCTGAGACTGAAAACTGAAGGGCAGTAGAAACAAAGATTAGAAGCTTGCCACAGTGGGTGGGGGCAGTTAGGACAGAGAAGGGACCACTGTGACAATGATAGTTGGAAATCACTCTGGACAGAAACTGAGTGCTGAAAAGAGCTAAAGGAGTATGCACGATAACTTTTTAGTACCTGTCTTGAAAGCCATAATGCCCTAAAGTAGGGGAAGGGGGACGGGGGAGTGTGGGAGAGGGAGAGACAGGGAGACAGGGAAAGGTGTAGGCCCATAGAGGCAGGCTGGGGAAAACTGGTCACACTGGTGGTGGGAAATGCACACCGGTGAAGGAATGGGTGTTGAAACATTTTATGGCTGAAATGCAACTTAAACCGTGAACAACTATCTCATGGTGATTCAATTAAAAAATTTATAAAGATACTATAAAAACAACAAAGGTGGAAATTACCACAAACTTGTGGGAGCAGAGGTTAGGTAAGACAGAGAAGGGAACAGTGTGCCATTAAGTATTGAAAGTTCTATTACCACATAGAAGTTAGCATTAATTACAGGCAAAAAAATACACATGATAACCTCTAAGTATATATATTACAATCCACAATATGTAAGAGAAGGAATAGAGAAAGAGAGAGAGAACAAGTAAGAGAGAAATAAAGAGCCTGCCATAGAGGCAGGCTAAGGGAGTGGGGAGGGAATCGGGGAAATTGGTGGTGGGAAATGGGCACCGGTGGAG
The DNA here is from genome assembly GCA_021461705.1 of Cryptotis parvus. Lineage (NCBI taxonomy): Eukaryota > Metazoa > Chordata > Mammalia > Eulipotyphla > Soricidae > Cryptotis > Cryptotis parvus. Next base: position 10,451 of record JAJIBD010012821.1, on the reverse strand, counting down.
GGCTGGGTGCTGGAACACTGTATGGTTGAAATCCAAACATGAACATTTTTGTAATTGTTTATCTCACGATGGTATAATAAAATATATTTTAAAAATCACAACAGACCACACCAACTGCAAAACAAGAGTAGTCAAAGATCTTTTTTTTTTTTTGGTTTGATTTGGGTATTTTGTTTTGTTTTTTGGGTCACATACAGAAGTACTCAGGGATTACCCCATCTCTGCACTCAGGAATCACTTCTTGAGGGTTTGGGGACCATGTAGGAAGCTGAGGATCGGAACCCCGGGTCAGCTGCATACAGATATGAAGATATATCTTTATTAATGATCAGCTGCCCACCTGAAGGTCTCTCCTGAAGCCTCCCCTACCCCCATCCCCATCAACTTCTCCCAATTCCCCCATAGGGTATGATGCCGATAGCAATACCTGAGCAAGGAGCCAGGAGTAAGCCCTGAGCACAGCAGATGTGGCCCCCAAACAAAAACAAACAAGCCCTTTTCTAAAAGGGTTTTATTTAATCCCAAAGAGAAGAAAACAGATTAATCGGATCACAAGTAAAAGGTAAGAAATTATAACAAATACCTTAGAAAGACAGAATTGTAATTCAATAAAATGGGGAATCTAAAAGAATCTAAAAGAAATGGATATATTTCTAATCTTTTTCCTCACCAGTCAATGGTGAATTTGAAAAAATACTCTTACTATTAAGAAATTCAAGTTGAGAGTTACAAAAAAAAAATCTCTCCCCAAACAAGAGCCCTGGAAGTCAGGTAGGAGTGATGTCAGAGTGTGAGGAGCCTGCAATTGGAATACAGGGCAAACCAGCTCTCTCTGACAAGAAACAATTATTCCTTGGGATAATGGTGCATGGAACTTGAGCCTCTGATTCTGGGCAATACACATGCAAGTAGGGGACGGGAATAAAAATACATGTGAACCACAATACCTCTACAAAAATTACAGCTAATCTATACTAATAATGTGCTCTACCCCACTCTAATCAAGCCAACTTCTATCTTACTCCTCTTACTATTTTTCCCTCTACTTCAAAAAATTGAGTTTTTTTTTTTTTGGGGGGGAGGTCACACCCAAGAAAGCAATGCTCAGGGGTTATTCCTGGCTTTGTGCTCAGGAATTACTCCTGGGGTGCTAGGAGGACCATATGGGATGCCGGGGATCAAACCTGGGTCGGCCGTATGCAAGGCAAATGCCCTACTTGCTGTACTATTTCTACGGCCCCCCAAACTGAGTTTTTCAGTACCTCTCTTCTCTCTTTCTCTGCATTTTGGTATCAAACAGCCCCTCAGGACTTAGGCGGCTGTGGTTGGGGGAACATATGAGGTGCTTGAGATAAGCCCTGTACTTGCTCTCTAGTCCTCCTTAAAACATATATTATGTGTGTGAATATAGTGATAGGAGTTTGTGGCTTCAGACTAGTCCCTTCGGGTGGCTTGTCATAAGACAGGTCACTGTGCCCCATCTGCACCCCAGCTTCTACATCACCCCACTCATTACTTACCCCCCACTGCTTCTGATCTAGTGCAGGGCACAAGTTGCTCTCTGTATTAGCAGAAGTTCTGTGATGAGGACGAAGGCCTGGAGAAACAAATTCATAATGAATGAAAGTGTTCTCAAATAATCTAAATAAATTTCCTCTCTGCAGGGCCAGAAATCTCTGAATTGAGTCTCTTCAATTCTTCTGCTTCCCCTCCCACATCATCTGTCTCCCTGCTTACCTGATGGTCAGTTCTATGGGTCTTTGGATTGCTTTGGGGCGAGTCTACAGCAGATCCCAGTGAATGCTCTCTGAGGACAGCCTGGCAGCAGACCAGATCTCTCAGCTGGCCAGTTCATTTATATGCCACTGGGGGGGTCACTTCCAGATTTCATGTGACCAATCCCAGCAAAGAGCGATGACTCCGCCTCCAAGTAACAGGAGCTAGACTAGCCTGGGGCTAAAGGGATGTTTAGAGAAAACTTTGCACCTTTAATCCTCACTTAATCCTTTTAGTGCCACTAAATCCTCTTAAGTTTACACAGAAAGTGGAAGGGCTTGTTCCTATCTTCACCACAGAAGCATTAGCTGCATTTATTACTTCCACTCTAATCCAGTGTTGTCACAAAACATATTTCTGATCCTTTAGTTCTTTAGTGAATGTTTCACTCACAGACATGGGGCAGAGCTGCTACTGGCTCTCCCTGTGCCCAGCCGCTCATGAGGTGCCCCCGAAGGATGACGGGTTCTAGCCCTGGCCCACCACCCCAACAGAGCCTTGCAACAAGACAGATGCCCCCCCCCACTCCATTAGAGCCTCCATTTTCCACATCCGGACTTCCCCCTCGTCAGAACTCCACCCAGCAGACCAGCCTATTACAGCCCCTGCTGGCGTGGCCACAAAGCGCAGTTCATCATGAGACAGGTCATATGGAGATGTTACTGGTGCCCACTCAAGCAAATCGATGATGAACGGGAAGACAGTGATACAGTGATTCACTTTTCTAGAATTTTTTTTTTTGCATCACACTGAGTGATGCTCAGGGGTTACCTGGCTCTCCACTCAGGAATTACTCCTGGCAGTGTGCAGGGAAACTTATGGGATGCTGGGAAGCGAACCCGGGTCGGCAGCATGCAAGGCAAATGCCCTCCCCTGCTGGACTATCTTATGACGACTTCTGAGATCTCTTAAAAAAAAACAATTTTTTTTTGTATATCAAACTGCCAAAAATTGCTATAAAATGTCATCTAACCTTTCAGAGATATACCACGGAAAATAATCAAGAGGACAGGAGAGAAAGACTGACTGCAGTGTGTCCTGTGTATGCAGGAGGCCAGACTTGACCCCTACTATTACAGGGTTATCAGGGATTACCCAGCCCCAACCATGGAGCCCAAAGTATCCCCTGAGCACCATTGGTTATGAGCTAACAAACCAAAACAAAGCAAGACCCAAACCTGACCTCAGGAAACATTAAGGATAAGGTCCTCTCAGTCAGAATAGGTTCAACCACTTTGTTGAACCTACTTTGTGGCACTTCTAATGAAACTAAAGATAACATCCACCATTTTCTTCTTTCACTAGAAGAAACTGAACATGACCGTGCTTTTAAAAAAGAATTTCATGAGGCCAGAGAGAAAGTACACAGGTAAAGTCGTGCCTTGCGTGTGGTCAACCATGGTTTATCCCCACTGCCTGTGGCCCCCAAACACTGCCAGGAGTGATCCCTGAGCTCAGAGTCAAAAAGTATGTCAGAGCCCCAAATTTTCCCCCTTTAAAAAGATTAATGTGTGGGCTGGATTGATAACTCAAAGTGGTAGTGTATATTCGCTGTGAATTGCCCAGGTTTGATTCCTGGATTCACATGGCTTCCACCCAGCTCCAGCACTGCAGAAAAGACATGCTGGGGACCCAGGCAAACCCTTCTAGTGCACTATGGCTGCTCCTGAGCTAGGGGAACTGCTCTCTAGTGCCCCATCTGCCCAGCTGCTTTCAAGATTCCTCAGAGTGCAGGGATCCCCCGGGGAAAGAAAGATAAAAACTGAGAGGGAGAAAGATAGTAAAAGAGATAAAGAAACTGCCCTAGAGGCAGGCTATGGGAGGGGGGAGGGAATTGGGACATTGGTGGTGGGAAATGGGCACTGGTGGTGGGATGGGTGCTGGAACACTATGTGACTGAAACCCCCAAACACAAACAATTTTGTAATTGTATAATAAAATATTAATTTTAAAAAAAAACTGCCTGTTGAGCCCTCAGCCAGCTGCAAGGCCAGGCGTCAAGAATCCCAAGCTACTGAAATAAGGCTAGTTACTTCTTTCTAAGACTCTTGCAACTTTCCTGTCAAAAAGCAGTCCTATCTCTCATGTATTGCTTTGTGGCTTAACTGACAGCACTTGGGGGTCTTCCCCTTGTTGAGAACTAGGGGATTATACCTGGGGCTTGAGTTCAGAACTCTGGCGGGCAAAGCATATGTGGAGCTATTTGAGTTCTCTGGTCCAGAGATAAATGCTTTATTTGGAGGTGTTTAAAAGAGCTTGTCTCCCGCTCGGGCAAGCCTGGCAAGCTTCTCGTGTTGTATTTGATATGCCAAATTCCAGTAACAATTATATTAGGTCATTCCTATGACCTAATATAATGGTTTGAGGCTCTTTATGTTCCTGTAGCAAGCCGATGCCCCTGGCTCTACTGGCATGAGACAGGACATATGGAGATATTACTGGTGCCCAGTCTAGCAAATAGATGATCAACGGGAAGATCGTGAGATCGCCATTTTAGTTCTATCTCGGACCCCAACATCAGATGCAACACCTCTTTGAAACCCTCGGGAATGTTGCTACCACGCCTCAAATAAGCTTTGTTGTAATTTCCGTAATGTGCCACCAGCCAGCCCCTAAACTCAGCCTGTGGTCGTGGCTGTCCATCATCAGGGCCTGTTTACCACTTCAGCCTGAACCCTGACCCTGCCTGGGTTATGAGGCTTCTCTTCAAGAGATCTCTGCTCCTTAGAAATTGGACTTCTTGTTGCTGTTGGGCCAGTTAGCACCATGTTTAGTAAGCATGGAGAAAAGTTTATGTGATTTTTTCAATGATCTGGGGACCACAAGTGCAAAGAACAATTTCTTCACTCAGGGTACTGCTAGCCGATGCCTCATCATCTCCTACCCTCTGTGCAGTGGCTAGCATTGAGTCCTCAAGCCGTCTTGTCCTCAGACTGCCTAGACATTTGGGTCTGCAGCCCACCCGGTTCGATCCCCGGCATCCCATATGGTCCCCGCGAGTACTGCCAGGAGTAATTCCTGAGCGAAGTGCCAGGCGTAAGCCCTGAGCATTGTCGGGTGTGACCCCCCAAAAAAAAAAAAAAGAAAAAAAAGAAAAAGTAAAGAGATATTTGGGTCTTGAATTTCGCTTCCCATTAGTTCCATGCTCATAACAATTTTGCCCAGCTCTAAGGTGCTTTAGATATCACAGCTTAGACTTTTATATTTATTTATACTTTATTTGGGTTTAGGGCTATATCTGGTGTTTATATCTATTTATATCACTTGATCACTTGATCACTTGAGTCCAGTTATTCATCGATTTGCTCAAGCGGGTGCCAGTAACATTTCCATTGGACCCTATCACGTGCCAATGTAGCCCAATGGCATCTGGTTGATTCAGGAATATGAAGAGCCTCAAACCGTTCCTTCAGGGTCTTGACAACGAAGTCTGACCATCTTGTAGGTGGGCGGCCATGTGCTCTTTTGACATCCTGTTGGATCCAGTCGGTAACGGCTCTAGTCCAGCGGTTGTCTCTAAATCGCATTACATGTCCAGCCCATCTGATTTTCGATTCCTTGGCAAACGAGACAGCATCCCTGATTCTGGAATAGCGACGGAGGTCAGAACTCCGGATTCCTTCTCTCACTTGAGTGAGGTGTGATATTCGAGCATAGCTCTTTCGATTCCTCTCTGGGAGACCCGAATAGCATTCTCATTCTGCTTTCGTAGGGCCCAGGTCTCTGGAGGCGTATGTTAATGCAGGGAGAACTGTGGAGTTAAAGAGATGTGCCCAGAGCCGTAGGTTCTTTGTTCTATTAGCTATTTCTTTGATGCCTTTGAAGGCATTCCATGCTGCTTTCTTCATCCTGCACAGCTCAGGTTTTAGGTAGTTCATCATGTTGATTTCTCAACCTACATACACATAACGGCTGCATTCAGAGATGTTTGTTCCATTGAGAGTGAATGGGGCCTCTGGAACTAGTTCATTTTTCATAAACATGGTTTTCTTTAGATTCAGCTGTACACCTATCTTTCCACATTCTCGGTCGAAGTCAGCCAGCATTTGTGCCTCTTGGCTAATGTTTGGTGTTATTAGAACTATGTCATCAGTGAAGCAGAGGTGGTGTAGTTGCCGACCATCTATCTTCACTCCCATTCCTTCCCATTCTAATTGTCGCATGATGTTCTCGAGGATGGTGCTGAAGAGTTTTGGTGAAATCGTATCACCCTGTCGAACCCCTCTTTTGACATCAATGATCATTCTTTGTAGAATGATGAGATCCTGTTGATGAATCCGTAATACAGCTCACAAAGGATCTTGATGTATTGGGCTTGAACACCCTGTTTGGCTAGGGCTTCGATGACCGCTTCAGTCTCCACAGAATCAAAGGCTTTCTGTAAATCAATGAACGTGAGACAGAGTGGCATCTTGTGCTTCATACAAACCTCAAAGAGCTTGGTTACCGTGTGGATATGGTCGATTGTGCTGAATCCTTTCCGGAAGCCTGCTTGCTCGCATGGTTGCCCTTCATCTAGTGTTTTGCTAATCCTGTTCAGGATGACTCACTTAAACAGCTTGTAGATGACAGACAACAGGCAGATGGGGCAATAGTTGCCGATGTCGTGAATGTCTCCTTCTTGAACAGTAGAACTGTCTTGCTGGTTTTCCATTTGGAGGGCACCTTGCATTTGGACAGGTAGCATGTGAAGAGCCGAGCTAGTGTATTAATGAGTACCGATGGCAGATTCTTCAGGTGTTCGGGTCTGAATTTGTCTGGGCCTGGTGCTCTTCCCTTCTTTACCGACGAGATGGCATGTCGGATTTCAGAAGGGAGAACGTTGGGAATGCCATAGCCATCCTGTTTAATTTGGTATGTGGGCAGGTGGATGTGGCTATCAAAGAGATTTGAGTAGAAGTCCTGGATAATCTTCTCCATTGCCTTTCTGGAAGATGTGATAGATCCATCAGGGCGTCGGAGGGCAGTCATCTTGGTCTTATAGTTGGCGAAGGACAGGCGGTCGGTGCGTATACTTTTCCCGGCTTCTGCTGCCTCTATATATTTATATATAAAAAATTTATATTTTATATATGTTTATGTACAAATACATATTTTGTTTCTATAAATTTATATATACTTTTGGTATTTATATTTATATACCTTTTTATGTATATATTTATTGGGTTTTGAGTCATACCTTATTCCTGGCTCTGTGGTCAAGGATCACTCCTGAATGACTCAGAGAAATATGAGGTGCCAGGGATTGAATCCATGTCAGCTGTGAACAAGGCAAACACATTATCCACTGCTATATCACTCCAACCCCTTTTATATTTACTCTCTATTCTCTCTCTCTCTCTCTCTCTCTCTCTCTCTCTCTCTTCTCTCTCTCGCTTCTTTTTATTTTTATTTGGGCCACACCTGGTGGTGCTCAGGGCTTATTCCTGACTCTATGCAAAGATCGTGCCTAAAGGTGCTCAGGAGATCAAATAAGGTGCTAGGCATTAAGCCTGGTTTGGCCACATGCAAGGCAAGTGTTTTACCTGTTGTATATGTAGCCCGAATGTTATTTGATTTTAAATGTGTGTCTCTAGTCAGGTACTGTCGGGGCGCTCCGCCGGGTCCTCGACAGTGCCGGGAAGCGAAGTTCCCTTCTACCTCCGAAGCCGGCAAGGACTGGATGAACACTCAGGAATCCGATGCAGTTTTAAAAGGCTTTACTTATCACAGGTTCAGGCATACAAATCAGCAAAAAGGAAAAACCCGATGCTTAGGATTACAGGCTAGAACCCCAGCCACGTGTAGGCCAAGATGGCGACCACCACGTGTAAAGGCTTTGGGAACGGAGAAGAAAAAACTTCCAAGCAGGGCGAACCGCTCACAGCGAGCAAAGCCCCCAAAGAAGCGCGGGAGAGTGAAAACAGGCTAGTTTATACTCCTGCAACTCAGACCTTCCTCCCCATTGTTATGGAAAGCAGGGAGTGTTAAATGTCCTTAGATAATCCCTCCCTGCACCTCACCTAGGCCCTTTAGTGTGCTAATGCAGCGGCCCTTAAAGGAGTCCTGCAACAAGGTACCACCTCCAGATAAATTCAAATCAGTAGAAAAGTCTATGAATATGACTGAGTACAGACAAACCAAGCTGTGTGGTGTAGAGATATTTATGAGGTTTCTATTCATTATATGATGTCTCTGGATTCAGTTATTGTCAATTCAAAAAAGAAAAGATCTAGATAAGGTGCCCAGGTTGTCCCTAACCTTTTTTTTTAATTTTTATTATACCACCGTGAGGTATACATTTACACAAGTGTTCATATTTGGGTTAGAGTCATACAGTGTTCCAGCACCCATCCCTCTACCAGTACCCATTTCCCACCACCAATGTCCCCTGATTCTCCCTCCCCAGCCTGTGTCTATGACAGGCAATTTTCACTCTCTCTCTCTCTCTCTCTCTCTCTCTCTCTCTCTCTCTCTCTCTTTCTCTCTCTCTCTCCCTCTGTTACACATTGTGGATTGCAGTACATACATTTAGAGGTTATTTATATCCTTTTGCCTGGTGTGAATGCTCAGTTCTATGCTGGTATTATTATTTACTATAATTATTAGTACACTGTTCCTTTTTCTGTATTACCTAACCTCTGACTCCCACACATTTGTCCCTAACCATTGAGGCAATGTAACTCAGTGGCAAACATTACTCTTCCCTCACCTTAGCTTTCTAAGCTATAGGCCATGGGTTAGGGTGGGTGAGAGACCTCAAAGGACAGGAGAGGATTCTTTACATGCTAGAAGCCTGGTTTGGTCTTTGGTACTGCATGGCCTGTGAGTTGCTAGGCCCAGAAATATCCCTAAAAACGACATCACGTATGACCAACCTCCAAAACCAAATTAAACAAAACATATAGAGAAAAGACATTTTCTCTGGAAGATGTAAAGACTTAATATATCTTATTCACTGTATCACTGTCTTCCCGTTCATCATCGATTTGCTTGTGCGGGCACCAGTAACATTTCCATATGACCTGTCTCATGCAAGTAGAGCCCAAGGGCACCTGCTTGCTCCAGGAACATAAAGAGCCTCAAACCATTCCATCAGGTCATGGGAATGAGGTCTATAATTGTTGCTGGTATTTAGCATATCAAATATGACACGGGTAGCTTGCCAGGCTCTGCTGTGCAGGGAGCATAATCTTGTAATCATCTCTAAATCCAGCATTTATTGATGGACCAGCCTTTCCATCAATAAATTGATGCCGTGCGAGCAGGGCTGTGATAGGCTGGTCTGCTGGGTGGAGTTCTGGACGAGGGGGAAGTCCGATGTGGAAAATGGAGGCCCTCATGGTGTAGGGGGCTTGTTGTAGTCTCTGCTGGGGTGGTGGGCCAGGGCTAGAACCTACCATCCCTCCCAGGCGCCTCATGAGCGGCTGGCCACAGGGAGAGCCAGTAGCAGCTCTGCCCCATGTCTGTGAGTCTCTCCCTGACCCTGTACACAGAAATTACTCATGGCTCTGGGGAATATATTGCTTTGAACACAGCCGACCCCAGGTTAGATCTCTGGCATCCAATATATAGTTTTAAATAACTTTAAAAAAATCGCTATAAGTCTGTTTTTTATGAACACCTTTGTAATCGTATGTTTCATGGTGGTATCACTGTCACCGTCTGTCTTCCCGTTCATCATCGATTTGCTCGAGCGGGCACCAGTAACATCTCCATATGTCCTGTTTATGCAAGTAGAGCCCAAGGGCACCTGCTTGCTCCAGGAACATAAAGAGCCTCAAACCATTCCATCAGGTCATGGAAATGAGGTCTATAATTGTTACTGGTATTTGGCATATCAAATACGACACGGGAGGCTTGCCAGGCTCTGCCGCGCGGTAGATAAAAAAAAGGCGTGGTTGGCAAAATAGTACAGGGTGAAGGTGCCTTGCATGCCGCCGCCCTCAATAGTACAGGGTGAAGGTGCTATTAAGGTGCTCTGACCCTCAGTCCACTGGCGCCACAGATGGTTCCCCAAGCCCTGAGCACTGCCGAATGTGGCCCAGAAAAACAGAAGAGCTCCCCATGAAATCAGACAGTGCTGTCTGGGTCCTGACTCTGATTAAGAAGCGGGAGCTAGACTTTCAGCTCCGGAACAAACGTGGGTGGGTGCTGATGCAAGGTCGCGCATTGGGAGGGGACCCAGTTGGTGGCTGCACCTGTGCTCCGGCAGCGTGAGGGCAGGGCAGGACCCCCAGTTGCGTGGGTCGGTGGAGCCACACTTGCCCGAAAGTGAAGGCACTAGTCGGGCTGCCCGGAGTGGCCCCATGAGACTGAGGCAGACGGGACCCCTCTCCCCCCAGGAGTCCCACGTTGGTGAAGAACATTATCTCGGGCCTGAGCTACGGAGCACTTAATGCCAGCTACCAGGTGAGCCCTCCACCCCACTCCAGCCCTCTGCCACGCACCACCTCTGGTATCGCGATGTCGGGAGGGGCATTTTAGAGGGCCATGGTGTCCCCTTTCTCTGGTTCATCTGGGCCTGGGGCCCCTGGGAAAATGGAGGCAGGAAGCCAGGCCCTGCGCTCAGGCCTTGGGAGGGGTTTTGTGTGGGCAGGATGAGGTGTCCAGCAGGTCTTGGGGGCGGCCTGCGCAGGTGAGCCCACTGACCGCCTCCTCTCTGCCAGAGGCTGCTCTGGCCGAGAGCAGCTTCC
>JAJIBD010012820.1:0-32819 GCA_021461705.1 Cryptotis parvus | reverse complement strand
GTGAATCTGCTCATGCAAATGCCTAATTTGGACTGTGAGCCAGTGTTTTAAGTAGGTGAGTGTATATTTATCCTTGTAATCTCTACTTAGAAGCTGTGACCTTGAGCGAGTCCCAAGCCTCTTAGAATCATGACTTTGTCATCTATATCATAAATTCTGTCTATAGGGGGTGAAAAGTCAGTGAAATAATGGCTAAAAAGGATTCAGTACCAGGACTAGAATATCATAAATGCTCAGTACTAGCTTTCCTTATCTATACACATGTATACTCATCTCTACACTGTGCATATTTACACAGCTATAACTCCACAAGGTTACACATCAAAATATCAACCTCGGTGATCTACGGGTAACAGGTTTTAGGAGTGTAAGGATTTGGGGGAGGGGAAGCACATCTTTCACAATTTTTCCACGAAGTCAGATATTTTTCTTTCTTTTTTTTGTGGGGCAGGATTATTTCTTCAAAATTATCATCTTTAAAATAAAAAAGCTTTATTCCTAATAAGCCTCAGTTTTGCAAAGCTAAAGCTATTAAAGAACCACACAAAGAAATACACCGTTTTGATGCTCCAACAAAATTTCTGTATTCTAGCAGTATGTCAGCATTACCTAATAGCTGAGGAAGATGGCTGTACAAAGAAAAGCCACCGCTTAGGGTCTGCCTTATCCAAGGCAGGAAGGAGGAAGCTCACACACGGTGGGGTGTATTCAAATGACTTACAAACACCACCGTGAGGAGCTAAGTGACACCTGTCATTCACATTTTATTAAAGCCGGGAGGAGCCCAAAGCCTGCCCAAGGTCATATTAAAAAAAAAAAAAAAAAAGCATCTGGCAGACCCCGGGCTGTGCTGATCTGAGGACAAGACTGCATTGCCACTATTTGGGCGTGTTGATGAAACCAAGAAGCGAAATTCTTGACAAGTCATTCAGAAGTCCAGGAGGAGGGAGGAAATTACAACACAGGACTGATGACAGCAAAACAAGCCAGTTATTGGCCGCATTAGGAGTTCATCGAGATCTTTTAATTGGTTTCCCTACCCCCCTCACCCTCCCCCCAAAAAATTGCAGCTCATCTTAGGACACTTAACCTCCTAACGGCCCGACCAACATTTATATGCAAATCAAGCTCAAAGCATTTGAAACACGGTCGAAAAAAACAATTCCTTGCGGTTCTGACCCACAGCAGCAGTTACAACCTGGCCCGATTCCCACCGCTACGACGCGCTAGACCGAAAACCCTCTACAAGCCCCACCCCCACCCCCGGAGAATACGAGGGGCACCTGGCTGGAGACCGCGGCGAAGGAAACAAGTGGTTCGTTCCCTCAGGGTCCCACTGAATCAATCACACCCGGGGTAATAAATAAGATCCAATCACCTCCCCCACCCCAGCTCCCATCCTCCCCGGCCAAGCCATTAAATCCTTCGGAACGTCACTTCCAAGCTTTTCCAGGGCACACGCCCTGCAGCCGCCGCGGATCACCGCAGCTGGGCATTAGGGGGTGGGGGCTGGAAGAGGATTCAGGGCCCCGGTGAGGCATCGCCTCCACCAAATCGAAGGCAAGCAGCGGGTTCCTCTCGCGCCCCATTTTTTTCACTCCGATCTTCAAAGAGAGGCGGGGGAGGGGGACTAGGTTCGGACAAACAGAAGCTCTGAATAATCGCAGCTCGCTGCAGGGAGCCGTCCGCCGCAAGAACAGTGATTTTCATCTTTTTTTTTCCCCTCTCCACCCAGCTTCCACCTTGGGGAGCCCGACCTGCATGCCCCGCGGGGGTACACTTGCCCGGGGCGGCGCGTGAGCGCTCCGGGACGCGCCCGCCGCGGGAAAGGCTTGGGGAGGCGGCCGGGGTGGAGGTTCCTCCCCGCGCCCCGAACACCCGCGCCAGTCGGGCTCCGGGCAGCCGAGGGTCAGGCCCAGCCCGTCGCGGCCTCGATTCTGAGCCCGGGGCCCGGCCGAGTCAGGCCTGAAGAGCCGCGGCGACCAGTTGCAAACCTGGGCAAGGCAGGAGGAGGCCTGGAAACCGGGAGCACCGGTGAGGGCAAGATCAGGGTCCCGGGGCGGGGGTCGGGAGTTCCCCGGACGTAGGGTGGAGGTTGTGGGGGTGCAAGGGCTGCTCACCTGCTGGTACCGGCTGCCACAGGCCGGCTCAACCGCCGCCAGCGCCGCCAACGCCATGGCGCAGCCGGCCGCAGGGAAAAAGGGCGAGCGAGCGAGAGAGAGCCGACGGGGCGCGGGCGCTGCGGCCTGGGAACGCGGCGAGGCGGAAGGGGAAGCGCCGCGGGTGGGTCTCGATGGCTGCCGGCCTCGCCGCCTTCCTCCGGCTGAGAGCACCGTCGCCGAAGCTGGGACGCGGCCACAGGGGAGGGAGGCGGGGCGACGACGACGCTAGGCCCGCCCACCCCCGCCCCGCCCGCCGTCTGGCCCCGCCCATGTCATCAGGCCCCGCCTCCGCCGCCGGGCCCCTCCCCGGCAAGCGCCTGTCTCCCACGCCCGGAAACGTCGCCCACCACTCCAGTCCCCTCGGACGAATCCCTAAGAAGCCTGCGCGGAGAGGGTTGTCGCTGGGGATGGGAGCCTCGGCGCCACTGCTCAGCTTTCTCCATGAACACGCTGATCAAAGGGGAACACCGGTTTCCGCCTCCCAGGCTGGCCCTGGTCTGCTCCTAGGCTTCTGATATTAGCATCTTCTCTCTGATCTGCTCCTTTATCAGTCAGCTTCAGGGATCAGACAGTTCAGGGATCAAATCGGAAGGTCCTTCTTGGCCCTGGAGAGTACTTTAGATCCGCTTGTCAACGCTCAGCAAGTTTTATTGGAACAGGGCGGCACCCGTTTGTTTCTTGTGGGTTGCAAATCCTTCCAAGGAGGGTAGCAGTCTGAACCGCTAATCCTCCCAGAGCTGCTTAGAAGAGGTACACGCCGATTCAGGATGGATGACAAGCGCAGCCTTGTTTTTATGCTGTGCTGTAGCGCTTTGACAGTGTCGATTGTAGATACAGACACGGTATCTTTTGAACCAAAGCTCTCCCAGGAGATGACATGAAAGGCAGTGCTTGAAAGATTGTAGTCATGCTAAGTCTCCCAGGCAGCAGGAACAACGTGAAGGCCATGGGGTAAGGGAGCTGCCTTGTGGAAGAAAAATTAAGGAGGATCAGAACTGCCCTCTAGGCGATCCAATTATCAGGGCTTCTCAGATGAGAAAATCATGCCCGCATGAGAAGTATCTTACCGCAGCACACAGAGTTCATAAAGGTAACGGTGGAAAGTAAGCCCTTGTAGTGGATTTTAACCATTATTAAGCAACAAAATCATAAACTTTGTGAAGAGGTGTTCCTTAAATATTTTGGGATATCCCACAGCACCACAACCGAGTACACGCAAAGACACAGTACAGCTATGAACTGGCATTTGGGGTCTGTTGTTTCCATCACATCCGAAACTGCTTCTACCCATATCAAACACAGGAAAAAACTTGATCTTCCATGCTTGCTGCAATATCCCTTTCTTCTTGATTTCCTTTCTAAGTTGAAAACCTAGGGTTGGCATTAATATAATCATTGTTTGGGAGCTGGAGAAATAGTAAGCTGGTATGGAGCTTGCCTCTGCACGCAGATGATTTGGTTCAATCCCCAGCACCAAATATGGTCCCATCAAGCACTGCCAGGAGTGATCCCTGAGTGCAGATCCAGGAGTAAGCCCTGAATACTGGTGGATGTGGTCCAAAAACAATTTTTAACTTATGATTTTTTTTCTTTTTGGGTCACACCCAGCAATGCTCAAGGGTTACTCCTGGTGCTGCTCAGGGGACCATATGGGATTGCCGGGGATAGAACCCGCCCGGCCGTGTGCAAGGCCCACTGGACTATCTCTCCAGCCCCATTTTTTTAACTTCTAATTTTCACATTAGTTAACTGCAGACTTTTTTTTTCTTTTTTGGGTCACACCCAGCAATGCTCAGGGGTTACTCCTGGCTCTGTACTCAGGAATTATTCCTGGCAGTGCTCGGGGGGACCATATGGGATGCTGTGGATCGAACCTGGGCGGCATAGGCCGGCCCGCTGCAAAGCAAATGCCCTACCACTGGGCTATCGCTCCGGCCCCAACTGCAGACTTTTAAGCAGCAGGCTTTGGAAGTTACTCTGGGATTCCTATGTAGAATGACCTCAATAAATAATAAACTGTATCACTGTCTTCCCGTTGTTCATCAATTTGCTCTAGCGGGCCCCAGTAACATCTCCATATGTCCTGTCTCATGCTAGTAGAGCCCAAGGGCATCTGCTTGCTACAGGAACATAAGAGCTCAATAAAAAAAATTATCAGTTTTTTTTTCTCTTTAAAGACCTTAGTTCGGGGCGGGTGATAGCCCAGCGGGTAGGGGCGTTTGCCTTTGCAGCGGCCGGCCTGTGCCGGGCCCCGGGTTCGATCCCGGCATCCCATATGGTCCCCCGAGCACCGCCAGGAGGGATTCCTGAGTGCAGAGCCAGGAGAAACCCCTGAGCGTCGCCAGGTGTGACCCAAAAAAGCAATAAATAAATAAATAAATAAATAAATAAATAAATAAATAAATAAATAAATAAAGACCTTAGTTCTCCGACAGTACCCGAACTCCTCCCTGTTTAGTCTGTCCCTGTTTCCAAGTACACATCTCACATGGTTACACTGTGGACAGGAAAGAGATCCAACAAGCGCCAAGCTGAGAGCTCAGAGTAGTACATGCTGTCCCTCAGGTGTTTTTATTCCAGAAAAACAATCTTTAGGGGTAGTAAGATTCAGAGAATCAGTCCAAACAGGATATCCTGCCCCATGGTCCTCCTAAAAGGAGAAAACAAGTCTAATTTGGGAAAAAAAAAAAAGTCTCATCAGTGGAAAGTCTGGGGGGAAATACAGAGAGTCCGTTGTCCAGATTTTCCAAACTTGAAGGAATTTCTTTCAAAAGGCTCTCCAGGGCCAGAACGGTAGTACAGTGGGTAGGGTGTTCGCCTTGCACACTGCCAACCCAGGTTTGATCCCCAACATCCCATTTGGTCTCTGGAGCACCACCGGATTAATTCTTGAATGCAGATCCAGGAGTAACCCCTGAGCATTACCACTTAACCTCCCCCAAAAAAAAAAAAAAAAAAAAAGACTGCCCAGGGGCAGGGCCAGAGAGTCAGACAGAGGATAGGTGCTTGCTCTGCACAGGGCTGACCCAGGTTCAATCTCCAGCATCCCAAAGGATCCCCCAGGAGTGATCCCTACGTGCAGTTCCAAGAGTAAGTCCTGAGCACAGCTGGGTGTGATCTAAAAACAAAAATAAAAACTGTCCAGAAGTCAGATAGAGAGAGAGAGAGAGAGAGAGAGAGAGATACAGTGGATAAGGCATTTGCTTCATGTGCAGCTAATAAGTAATAAGTGTATTACTAATAACAGCTAATAAGTAATAACTGCATGTGGAGCCTCAGCACCACATACAGTTTCCACCTCACCCCCTCCATGCGTCATCCCTGACCAGGATGAGCACAGAGGCAGGAGTAAGCACTGAGTACAGCCAGATATGGCCCCCAAACCACACATTCACATACACCAAACCTCTGTTCCATCTTGTCTTTTTTTTTTTTTCTTTTTGGGTCATACCCGGCAATTCTCAGGGGTTTCTCCTGGCTCTGCACTCAGGAATTACTCCTGGCAGTGCTCGG
The DNA here is from genome assembly GCA_021461705.1 of Cryptotis parvus. Lineage (NCBI taxonomy): Eukaryota > Metazoa > Chordata > Mammalia > Eulipotyphla > Soricidae > Cryptotis > Cryptotis parvus. The sequence goes on along the minus strand of JAJIBD010012820.1, from coordinate 27,144 downwards.
AGAACCATATGGGATGCCGGGATCGAACCAGAGCTGGCATGGGCCGGCCGCATGCAAGGCAAACGCCCTACCCACTGGGCTATGTCTCCGGCCCCCTCTGTTCCATTTTGTATGGCTATTGGAGCTTCTCGTTTTTGTGTATATGGAACATGTCTGCAAAGTTGCAGTCTTTTGTGGAAAAAGAAGTTACTGTTCTTCCCGATCTTTCTTTTCTCAAGTGCTTTCTCAATAACTCTACACTCATTGCACATGGGCACAAATATTTATCATAATATAACTACGAGGCTTTCTCATGGGAATATTTTCTCTGGAAAGAAAAATATTTTCTCCCTCCAGCTTCTAATCTCCTTTTATTAATCTCTGTCTGATTGTAAGACACCAAAATGTGTTGTGTTAACAGTAAAATTCTCAAAGTTCCCTTATTACTTGTTGAATAAGTGCATTAAGATTATTTGCCTTGGGGCCAGAGTGATAGTAAAGCAGGTAGGTTGTTTGCCTTGCACCGGCCTACCTGGGTTGGATCCCTGGCATCCCATATGATTCCCCGAGCACCACCAAGATTAATTCCTGAGTGCAGAGCCAGGAGTGAGTCCTGAGCATCGCCAGGTGCGATGCTCAAAAAAAAAAAAAAAAAGTATTTGCCTCTATTCAATAGATGGATAAATGGGGAGGTGAGGGGGCTTGGACTGAGAAATAGAATTTGAGCAAGTCTCCAGCTGGTGAGCAAATTTAAAATGAAGGGAAAACACTGAATTTCTGATTCATGAACCCATGCCTGCTGCCAACCAAGCAAAGATAAATCCAAGGCCGTAAAATTGCCCACTTTGGCTTCATCTCGTGATGTTGCTGAGAGAGTTTCCACTGAGAAAGTTATTAATTTCAGATTGCTACGCTTAGAAACTTATTTCCCTATGGAATAACAGTAATAGTTTCCATGTGCAACATTTTTTATGTGAATCGCTGACTCTGAATCATCCATTCTGAGAGAGAAGAGAAATATGGACAAACCCAGCACAGCTCATGTCTGTATCCTTCACACACACACACACACACACACACACACACACACACACACACACACACACACACCCCAAAGAACAGTAAGTCCTAGGCAGGACAGAGCTCAGCAACAACCTAGAAAGTCTTACTACATTTGTCTAAAGCCTCATAACTGCAATAGCTCATTTCTGGCCTTGCATTTCTCCTGCTAATCGTTCTCTTGTTTTGTTTTCATTGTTTGGTCCATGCCCAGTGTTGTTCTTGGGGACCATATGGAGTGCTGGGGATTGAACCAGGGTCAGTCACATAAAAGGCAATCACCTTAATCTCTGTAATCTTTATAGGGCTTTTACTGAACCATGCAGTTCCATTTTTTATGACTTACTACTTATTTTTTTTAGGGTACTAGGGTTAGAAGTAGGGCTCAGCATTAAATACAGACAAAAAATGCAAATGATGGCTTCTAAGTGTATGTAGTGTAACCCACAATGTGTGGGAGAAGGAGGAGAGAGAGAAGGAGAGAGAGAGGAGATAAAGAGCCTGCCATTTAGGCAGGACATGGGGAGTGGGGAGGGAAATTGGGGACATGGGTGGTGGTTGAGGGGCACTGGTGGAGGGCGGGGTGCTGGAACACTGTGTGACCGAAACCCCCAAGCGTGAACAACGTTGTAATTGTATATCTCACGGTGGTATAATAAAATGTTAAAAAAGAAGTAGGGCTCAGGCTCACACTTGGGGGCCAGAGGATGAATTGTGCTTTCTTTCGCTTCAGGAAGAGCTGAGTTATTGTGGTCTCTACAGATAAGATCTTTGACCTTACAAGTAGACAATACCAGTCTGGACAACCATATCCTGTAAAATCTTTGAATGATCCCTGTCCTCCACTTTGGGCAGCAAAGGAAAGGAAGGAATGAAGTACAGGAAAGATCAAAGAAAACTAAGGATCCATTCCTCATCTTTGGGCACAGTGAACCTCCAGCTGACTTCACTGGTGCCTCCAAAACAAAAAAGATGAGCAGGGAGACTGAAGCAACAGTACAGAGGGTAGGGCATTTGCCTTGCATGTGGCCAACCTGGGCTCAAATCTCCGGCATCCCATATGGTCCCCCAAACACCGCCAGGAGTAATTACAACTGTAGAGTCAGGAGTAACCCATGAGTATTGCTGGGTGTGACCAAGAAAAAAATGAATAGGGCAAGTACTGAGGCTGGAGCAACAGCACAGCGCATAGGGCGTTTGCCTTGTATATAGTCGACCTGGGTTTGATCCCTGGCATCCCATATGGTCCCCCGAGCATTGCCAGGAGTAATTCCTGAGTGCAATGCCAGGAGTAACCCCTGAGCATTGCTGGGTGTGACCCAAAAGAAAAGGAAAAAAAAAAGACAAAAGAATAGGGCAAGTACTGAACCCTTCAAGCCTCTGGCTGATTGGTAAAAATAAGTTTCTCACCCGTCCACCTTGGTGTTTTTCTTATGGATTAAGGGAGTAGCATAAGAAATGAAATACAGGCAGGAGAAATAGTACAGTAGGAAAGGTACTTGCCTTGCATGTAGTGGACCCAGATTCAATCTGTAGCATCCTATATGTTCCCTGAGGCCCCATCAGGAGCAATTCCTGAGCACAAAATCAGGAATCACCTCTGAGCACTGCAGAGTGTGGCCTCAAAACCAAACCAAACCAGATTTTATAGTGGTTGGAGCACTAGTACAGTGGGTAGAGAATTTGCCATGCACTTGGCTGACCCTGGTTCAAAAACCTGCATCCCCTGTGTTCCTCTGTGCACCGCCCAAAGAAATTCCTGAGTGTGGAGCCAGGAGGAACCCCTGAGTATTGCCATATGTGGCCCCAAAACAACTTCCCCACCCCCCAACCCTGGAAAAAAAGAAAGGAAACACCAGGGAATAGGAAAGCTGGGAGCACTGCGCTGCCTGGCATGCGTCAGGGGACAGACAACCCAGGCTAATTATGACAATAAGAGAAGGCACCACAGGGGGCCTCTGCGGGGCAGCTGGTGTTGGCTGAGACTCAGCAGCAGCTTGTGGGCATGCACAGAGGGCTGGTCCTCAGGACTGCAGGGAATGCTGCCCTGGGAATGCTGCAGGGAATGCAGGCTTCAAGCAAAAGGCTGAAAAGACTCTCCAATTCTCTGTAACACTACCAAGACCAAGAAATAACCCTGGATTTTGTTTGTTTGTTTGTTTAGTTTGCTTTGGTTTTGGGTGCTTGGGACTACACCCAGTTGTACTCAGGGCTGATTCCTGGCTCTGTGCTCAGGACTAACTCCTGGCAAGGCTTGGGGACCATATGGGGTGCGAAGACTAAGCCACCCAGGTCAGTCACATGCAAGGTAAGAACCCTACCCGCTGTACTATCTCTCCAGCCCCCAACCCTAGCTTTTAAATCAAGCTATAATTCCAATCCAGTCATCCAGAACAGTTTCCAACTCTGCTGCTGTGTGGGACTCTTGCTCGCAACAACGTTCAGTGATGAAAGCCCACCACTGGAGTAAAGGCAGCCACCTTTGTTGACAAATTCCTCCTCTGCAGTTAGCAGTCTTATAATTGGGGCCCAGGGGAAATGTTGCCCTGGGACACATCCTTGTCAGAGTGGACTGTGATAAGCTAAAGCAGGCAACAGAATCTCAGATTTACAGATTTGAATGCTGGACACACTGTCGGTGGCTGAGTGGAAGCCATCTTCTTGCTCTTAAAGCACCAAGCAGGGACTAGAGCAATAGTACACAAGTAGGGTGTCTGCCTTGCACGCGGCCGACCCAGGTTTGATCCCTGGAATCCCATATGGTCCTCCAAGCACCGCAAGGAGTAATTCCTGAGTGCAGAGCCAGAAGTAACCCCTGAGCAGTCCTGGATGTGACCCCCAAAAAAAAAGCACCAAGCATCCCATTGCTTTGCTCTTACATGTTGAACCAGTGCAACTATAAAAGGGGTTGTACTCTACCCTGCAGGTCATCCAAAACTACAGCTTACATTCCTTAACATGGATGATGATGATGATGATGATGATGATGATTATAATAAATATTAATATTATTTTGCTTTTTGGGTCACACCCAGCAGCAATACTCAGGCATTACTCCTGATTCTGCATGCAGGAATTACTCCTGGCAGTGCTTGGGAAACCATCTGGGATGCCAGAGATTGAACATGGATCAGGTACATGCAAGGCAAATGCCCTTTCCACTGTACTATCATGCCAGACCAACATGTTTTTTTTTTCAATCATAAAGAGTCTTGTCTAAATGCCCACTACACTGACAAAGGCATTTCTACTGTCACTGGGCTCAAGAATGCTCCTCTCATAACTCACACAGAACAAGTGCTTACTTCATGCCACCAGGTCATTGTCAAGCGATGTACATTCATAATAGTTTTTCCACCATTCACAATAAAAACATGAGGTAGTCTGTCGGGGCGCTCCGCGGGTCCCGACAGTGCCGGGAAGCGAGTTCCCTTCTACCTCCGAGCAGGCGAGGAATGGATGAACACTCAGGAATCCGATGCGGTTTTAAAAGACTTTACTTATCACAGGTTCAGGCATACACATCAGCAAAAGGAAAAACCCGATGCTTAGGATTCCAGGCTAGAACCCCAGCCACGTGTAGGCCAAGATGGCGACCGCCACGTGTGAAACTTCCAAGGGAATAAACGCTCACAAGGCGAGATCCCACCGAGAAGAAGAAGCCCGGGAGGCGGGAACCGGCAAGTTTATACCTCCCCTCCCCTCGCAACTCAGACCTTCCTCCCATTGTTATGGAAAGCAGGGGAGGGGTCCAATGCCCTCAGGTAACCCCTCCCTGCATCTCACCTAGGGCCTTTACTGTGCTAATGTTTTGAGCCGGAAGGCCTTTTTTTTTTTTTTTTTTGCTTTTTGGGTCACACCCAGCGATGCTCAGGGGTTACTCCTGGCTATGCACTCAGGAATTACTCCTGGCGGTGCTCGGGGACCATATGGGATGCGGGGATCGAGACCCAGGCCGGCACAGGCCAGCCGCGTGCAAGGCAAACGCCCTACCCCGCTGGGCTATCGCGCCAGCCCTTGAAATGTAGAGAAGGGGGTTTCTGAGATGGCATGTCACTGTACCAGGACCAACACCAATGCCAGTTAAATATTTCTCCAAGCCTTCACAAGTCTCCTCTACTTCATTGTAGTTTTATATTTTATCAGGGAGCCATGCTTGTTTGTTTGGGAAGCAAACAGCATTTCTCTCTGGTCCTAATTACTTAGGTGTCCTTACGTGGCCAGGCTAATATGCTGGTAAGATCTAGCTAGTCCCACGATGATTGTGATAGCATGGGAGAATATTTATACCAGTTAGTACAGCATACATGGTCAGATAAACTGCCACATTTAGACTACCCCTTATCTACGGAGTGATTTTCGGGAGGCAATCCAGAGCAGATGCAGCAGCCCTTAGGAGTCCTGCAACAGTAGTCTATTTCTTTCTCTTCTGTGGATTAGGGAATATGTCAATGAAGGTTAATTATCTCAGTTATATTTTTTATTAGGGAAGGTCACACCTGGCAATGCTCAGGGTTTAGTCCTGGCTCTGCACTCAGGAATTATTCCTGCTGGTGCTCAGGGAAACAAAAAGGGATGACAGTGGTTTAATCTGGGGCAGGCACATGCAAGGCAGAAACCCTACCTGCCAAACTATCTCTCTGGCATAATTATCTTTTTCTTCTGGGGTGGTGTTCAGGGCCCATTTCTGTTTTTGTGTTTAGGGGTTACCCTTGTACGTGCTCTAGGTAGGGATCTCATGTGATGCTGGGACTTCAAACAGGTTACCAAATTCAACACAAATGCCTTCACTTTTTGTACTATCTCTCTGGTTCCAGGTTAATTATTTTTGTCTTGTGTATGTTGTAGGAGATTAGCACTGTCAGGTTAAAGAAATCATTAGATTTGGGCTCCTTCTCTTAACATATGAAATATCTGAGCCCAAAGAGGTTAAGTCATTCCCATGATCACATAGCTAGCAAATGCAAGGGTGATACTAATACCAAGTGCTTTCCAAAATCTGAATCCTACAGCTTATGGCTTTGGGATAACACACTTGGCCTCCTGTGGCCCCGGCCTTGTGTGACTTGAGGATTGATGCCAGCCCCCAGATATGCTCTTCTCATGCAATCATTGTGAGACAGAGAAAGGAGTGGGAGGGGACCCTGTTCTCTCAGCTTAGAGTGATGACGTCAGAACTCGCGTGAGCTCGACAGCCCTTAACAACTTTCCCCACAGGAACCTTGTCAGGTGCTTGGTTACCTTTTGAGTTCTTCCTGGGTGGCAGAGAAAGCATCTAAAAATAGACCTGTCCCCAGCTGTCTCGGAAAAGGTTTGAGCCAAAAATTGTCACCACCTCCTTCTCCCTTCCAAAACAGACAACATTATCCAGAAAACAAGCTTCCTTTCTAGGGAGCCACTGCCCAAAAAATAAGCTGGAGCCCACCTGGAGCCCAAACTTCTTTTGGGGGAAGAGAAAGACTTGATCCCGTCTTAAAACTCTGGCCAGCATAACATTGCCAACACAGATTGATGGCAGAGAAAAAAGCTGTGGATCTCTAGCCTCATCTTTTATCTTCTGAAGTTCCATTTGGGCTGGAGAATCAGCTAAAAGAACTTTCAAGCTATTGCCAGGAACTAGCACGTGCCTCTCCACATGTCGCCTGTGTCTTCAAAACTGAGCCATAGTACAGCAGGTAGGGTGTTTGCCTTGCATGCAGCTGACCCAGGTTTGATCCCCAGCACTGCTAGAAGTGATTTCTGAGCACAGGACCAAGAGTAACCCCTGAATATTGCCAGGCGTGGCCCCCTGAACAAAACAAACAACAATGACCAAAAAAAGAACTGCAGTGAGAGGAAGGAATGACTACTTTAAAAATTCTTCTTGTGACACAGATTTTTCCAGCCACAGAGATGCAGAGAGTTTTCCTACAGGCCTTGAACTCCTTCTGTGCCAACATTTGAACCACTGCACAAAGCAGACCACAGGCTGGATTCATGATGGTTAAACTGGAGTACTAGGAGGTAAAGTTTCAACCAGCCAAGAGAATGCAGAAAAGAGAGTCTTATCTGGCTGTGGGAGGAATGTCCCAGTAAACTCCCCACTGTTCTCTGGGCTTCCTGTTAGGGACCTGGGGCTGCCAGCTCACAACACCATGTCACGTGAGAGATGTGAGCAGCATTTTTTTCCAGTTCTGCCGCACTGGCTGCTTTCTTCCCACCCCACCGCCTTTCCTTTTGCTGTTGTGACCACTTCAATGAGAAGAGGGAGGGTGTCACTCATTTGCTTGTGCAGCTTACCTGGGCTCCCACACTTATGAGGTCACACGCACTTCCTTATGGGGCACCAGAGATCATACACTTCCTGTTGTAACTCCTGGGGTTCACACAGCAGTGCCAGTGTGTGTGTGTGTGTGGGGGGGAGATCCTTGTGGCCTCAGGCAGCAGGCAGGAGCTCTGCAGAAAGAGCTATTTTTAGGGTTCCCAGAGCTGCTTTCTCTGCTTAAAAATAAAACAAACCCTCGTTTTGGAGAACAGAAAGATAGTACAGGGCTGAAGGGACACCTTGGGTAATTCCAGTTTGATCCCTGGCACGACATATGATCCTTCACGCACCACCTTGAGTGATCCAAGAGAAAAGCCAGGAGGAAGTCCTGAGCATTGCCGGATGTGACTTAAAAACCAAAACCTTCCTTATTCTCTTTTCCTTTTTTTTTTTTTTTTGTGTCACATCCGGCAATGCTCAGGGGTTACTCCTGGCTCTACACTTAGAAATTACTCCTGACGGTGCTCAGGGGACCGTATGGGATCCCGGGGATCGAACCCGGTCAGCTACGTACAAGGCATGTGCCCTACCCATTATTCTATCGCTCTGGTCCCTTCTTTTTCCTTTCTCTCTCTCTCTTTTTTTTTGGGGGGGGGGGGGGTCACACAGGCAATGCTCAGGGATTACTCCTGGCTCTGTACTCAGGAATTATTCCTGGCGGTGCTCGGGGCACCATATGCCCGGGATTGAACCCAGGTCAGCTGAATGCAAGGCAAATACTCTACTCTCTGTACTAGCACTCCAGCCCTGCAGCCCCGATTTTTACTCACATACAACATTCACATATAGTGAGTGTAGATCAAAGGTGACATGTTCTGTTTAAATACAAAATGTAGAGGTGACTGGAGAGCTTGCAGAGCCGGTGAGATGCTTGCCTTGCATGCAATTGACCTTGGTTTCATCTCCAGAACTACATATGGTCCTCTGAGTACCAACAAGAACAATCCTTGCCTACACAGAGAGCTAGAATAACTCCAGAGCCACACCACCCAGGTGTGGTCCAAAAGTCAAAAATAATAAAAACAAAACCCTAGAGATGTTCTTCTTCCTGTGATACTTTTTAAAAAAAATTTTTTTAATATTTTATTATACCACTGTTAGATACACAATTACAAGATACTCATGTTTGAATTTTGGTTCTACAGTGTTCCAACACCCATCCCTCCACCTCTGCCATCTCCCATCACCAATGTCCCCACCTCCCACCCCTTCCCCAGCATTCCTCCATGGCAGGTTCTTCATCTCCTTTCTCTCTTTCTCTCTCTCTCTATCTCTCTCTCTCTCCTCTCTTCCCTTTCTTACACATTGTAGATTGTAATATATTCTAGAACATGATTGCTTTCACTAGTTTGATGTACCAGGTCCAGACAACAAAAATGGCGGCTATTATGGTGAGTGAGTCCCATCCAGCTGCTTGCGCAGCCCTACAGAGGTGATGGGCCCACTCCTAAAACCCATTTTGCCTCCTGGGAGTCTCAGGGTCAGCTGAGCTAGGGGAGAGCCGGATGGCAGCTCTTCCCCTGTGCATCTGAGTCTCTGCATCATGGCCAAGAGACCTGAGGCAGTTTGTGTGGGAAGAGGGACCCCAGCTCCATCTCCAGGAATGCGTGGTGACTTCTGCCTCTGAGAGCCACCTACCTGGGCTCGAACTTGGCTGGTCTGAGCTGGTCTTGAGATCAGTGTCTCTCTTGTGTGGGTTATGATGAGCTGTAGTGTCCAGACCATGATTTGCTCGAGCAGGCACCAGTAACATCTCCATATGACCTGTCTCATGCAAGTAGAGCCCAAGGGCACCTGCTTGCACAAGGAACATAAAGAGCCTCAAACCATTCCATCAGGTCATGGGAATGAGGTCTATAATTGTTACTGGTATCTGGCATATCAAATACGACACGGGTAGCTTGCCAGGCTCTGCCGTGCAGGTAGCATACTCTTGTAGTCATCTCAAAATCCAGCATTTATTGATGAACTGCATGGCCACAAGTAGCGCGAGAGCCAGGCTGTGATAGGCTTGTCTGCTGGGTGGAATTCTGATGGGGGAAATCGGATGTGGGAAATGGAGGTCCTCATGGAGTGGAGGGTCGTCTGGCTTGTTGTGAGGCTCTGCTGGGGTGGCGGGCCAGGGCTAGAACCTACCATCCCTCCCTGGCGCCTCATGAGCGACTGGGCACAGTGAGAGCCAGTAGCAGCTCTGCCCCATGTCTGTCTCTCCTGCTGGACCGTGATAATGGTGGCTATTATGGTGAGAGAGTCTCATCCGGCTGCTTCCAAGGCCCTACAGAAGTGATGGGCCCACTCCCAAAACCCATCTTGCCTCCTGGGAGCCTCATGGTCAGCTGAGCTAGGGGAAGCTGGATGGCAGCTCTCCCCGTGCATCTGAGTCTCTCATCTTTCTCTCTATCTCTATTTCTGTCTCTGTATTTCTCTCTCCTCCTACACTTTGTGACTTGCCTTATGGTTTATGATGCAATTATCTATGTGTATATTCATTAGTGAGTTCTAGTGTGACATTATAGTTCCTCATTCCCCATCAACCTCCCCAGTTCGTTACAACTACAATGATCATTATGTTGTACAGATGTGAAAGATCCTGGGAAGGACCTGACCCTTTGTTATATAATCCTCTTGCGGCTGCACATTGTTCTTCCTATGTCAGACCATCCACCATCCAGGGCTCACAGGGCATAGCCCTGGGGGGGTATAGACTAGCCTATCTCCTATCTGCCATCTGCCAATGCAGCCGGACACCACAGCCACACTTGCAACACCTCAAGGGGCAGGTGGCCCTGTGGTACTCTTTTCCCTGCCCATCTTTCTGCCCTTACCATAGAACAGACATCAGTTTGTGGAATTTTTTTTTTTTGTTCCTGGAAACCCTTGCACTCCTGGAAGGCACTGTTTTTAGAATGCAACAGTACACTTTGTTTTGTTTGTTTGTTTTGCTTTGCTTTGTTTTCTTTGAGGGTTGTACCCAGTGGTGGTCAGGACTTACTCCTGGCTCTGTGCTCAGACACTCTTAGCAGTGACTTTTTTATGTTATTTTAAGTATCTCATGACAGCATGTGTTGGGCATTTATATGCCTAGTTTAATGATAGATTCTGAGGGATATCAAAGCAATAACAATACAAACACACATACCAAAAAAGAACGAGAAGTATAGACTTGGTGTCTGGTCTTTCAATATTTAAAATGGAGTTCCCAAAGGCAGGGAAGAATGTATGTCCCTTGTGCAACCTATCCCGTGCCCAGCACAGACAGCAATAATCTACAACTACGCATCTTAAGAAACAGCTGATTCCTTCTTGAAACAACAGTGCTAAAAAGTAATCTGAAACTGGCAGGTAAAACACAATCCTATCTGCCCCTCTTTGTACCCCAAAACTTTTTACCAATTTCAACTGCAGTTTAGGAGAGGGAGAAATGGCCATATGCTCGCAGAGTTGGGAGGGTAGGGGAGTCACCAAGACAGACAATTTTAACTTTGTCCCAAAGATTAGGTCAATTCTGGAGAGAGTGGGTGAATAGAAATGAGGAGGACTATTTGCCATACTGTATTTTTTTTTTCATTTTAAATAAATGTAGTCAAATCTGTCTTTTTTGAAAAATGACTTTAATTTAGAAAAGTCTTCAAACCCCCACCCCTCCAGATATGAAAAAAATATTCTTGCATTTGCTTCTTATATTTTGTGGTTTTCTTTCTTACATGGATATATTTGATCAAATTGCAATATATTGTGGGTAAGGAACAGGATAAGAATACAGATTTTTTAATGGCTATCTTGATATCATGCCATTTGCTTAATATCATTTTCAAAGTCTCCTTTATTAGATGCAAATTTCATATGCTTGTAGTTATTTCCAGATACCCAATTCTTGTTTAATCATGTTCATGTTTATTGGAGCCCTACTATTTTAGAAAATTTATTTACAACTACCTAAACATACAAATTTGATTAACTAAGGACATAGAACTCTGTAGGCTTCAGACAGCAAGCTGCCAAATCTGAAATTACTCAATTTTTCAAAAGCTTAAATCTGAATATATATATTTTTATAGATTACAGCATTATTATTATCATTTATGTTAATCATTTTTAATATTTTATTATACCACCGTGCGATACACAGTTACAAAGATGTTCATAAGATGTTCATATTTGGGTTTCGGTGATACAGTGTTCCGGCACCCATCCCTCCACCAGTCCCCATTTCCCACCACCAATGTCCCCGATTCCCTCCCCCCCCTAGCCTGCCTCTGTGGCAGGTTTCTCTCTTTCTCTTTTCTCTCTCTCTCTCTCTCTCTTTCTCTTTTCCTTTCCTTCCACATTGTGGGTTACAATACATACATTAAGAGGTTGTCATGTGTATCTTTTTGCCAATGACAGCATTATTAATGGAAAACTCTCTTACCATACAGTTCAACCATTTGAATGATTTAATTCTGTGTTTTTCACCGTATCTGCAGCATGCAACTTTCACCACAATTTTAGAACATTGTCATGACCCCCATAAGAAACCCCACACATTAGTAGTCTTTCACCATTTCCTTCCAATTCCTCTTCCCTCAGAAGTTGCTGTTTCTTTATTTATTCTTTTTAGTCCACATAGATTTGCCCATTCTGAAAAGTTCATCAGACAATATGTAGCCTCCGTCTGGCTTCTATCGCTTAGCAGAGTGTTTTCAAAGCTTCCCATGCTTTAAATGCACCTCTCCTTAATTTCTGTTTATAAATTGAGGCAAGACATGGGCCAGAGAGACAGTACAGGGATTAAGGGGCTTGCCTGGTACAGGGCTGAATCCCAGATCCATCCCTGGCTCTGAATGACCCCTGAGGTCTCCCCAGGAGTGACCCCCGCCCCAGGCATAGATCCAATACTACCAGATATGGCCCAAACTCCCCTGTCCCAAAAGAAAAATTGAGATGAAATTCATATAAATGAAATGAATCTTTCTGCCGAAAATGACCTAGTGGCATTTCATTCATTATGCTGTACAACCACCACTCTATCTACTGCCAAAACATTTTATCACTCCAAAGGTAAACTCTAACTCACTGGGCCAGCCATTCTCCCTTCTCCTACCTGCAGCTGCCCCCACTAGCCAACCACTAATCACCTTTTTTTTTTTTTTGGGTCACACCCGGCAGTACTCAGGGTTACTCCTGGCTCTGCACTCAGGAATTACTCCTGGTGGTGCTCGGGGACCATAAGGGATGCTGGGGATCGAACCTGGGCTGGCACAGGCCGGCGTGCAAGGCAAATGCTCTACCTGCTGGACTATCGCTCCGGCCCCCTCACCTTTCCTATCTGTAAGGATTTGCCTAGTCTAGACATTTTAGATAAATAGATTCAGACAATATTTGCACTTTGGTGTCTGGTTTCCTTCACTTACCGGAGCATTTTCTAAGTTTATTCAGATCAAGAGTTTCTTTCGTTGTTGACAATCCCACAGTATAGAGGTCACACTGAATTTATTTGTTCATCAGTGGATGGACATTTGGGCCATGTTCACTTCTGGGCAATTTACGTTTGGGAGATAGGCCTTTTTTTTCCCACATTAGTTAAGCCCTGAGATGTACTAGAGACGATGCCTTCTATCCCCAGTTCCTGTCAAATCTCACACTTGGCAGATGTGCCTTTGCACCATTCGCTAATCAGTTCAGAAGTTGCGTTGCCTCCTTCTTAGAGGCCCCCCTGGTGCCTCACAACAGCCTTGAGCTAACTTTGCTGTGGTGCCCAAGGGCTCTCAGCCCCTGAGTCAATGAGGGACTGTGAGGCCACCCTAAAAGGGCAGAGTGGGCTTTGGTCCTTGGAACTCAGGCACCTCCCAGCCTGTTTTAGCTCCTATTCCAATGAAAGGGTCGTGTCAGCCTGTCCAGGAACAGACGCACTGCCACTTCAGGTTCCCGTGTTCACTGCTAATTTCATGCGCCGCCGGGTTTCACGTTCTCTCTGCTTTCTATTAGAACTTGTTCTCCCCTTTGGGATATTTGGGGAGCACGTTGTGATGAGAAGGCATGCTGGGGGAGGGATTAGGGGGGGGAGGCTTAAGAGAGAGAACTTGTCCCCCAGGTGCTTGCCCCAGGCTGGCCCTGGGTGCCCATCAAAGTACAACCCTGAAAAACACTTCTGGGTGGTTCTGGGTACCAGCCACCACAATTGAACCTCATCGATGCTATCTGCCATTCCTGCTGACCGAGTCCAAGAATTAGGACTGATTAATTAATCTGTCCCATATGGGATCTGTTCCTCTGGCACTCAGAGCATATGCCCTATCCATGTAGGGGGTCCATGAAATTTATCAGCACCAGAAATCTATCCCATCTTCTATCTCTTTTTTTTTTGGTGGGGATGGATAAGGGGTGGTGCTCCTTGATGTGCTCTGGAGGCCCTGGGGCCCCTCCTAGAAAGCCTCAGCCAATTCGGCTTAGCCATGGCTGGAGAATGAAATACTGCTAAGGGAGCCCCTAGTGCTGGGGACAACTTGGGTACCTCTGCTGTGTGCTTGGGCACCTGTAGGGCTGGCAGGACCACACCCTGTGAAGGTCGGGGGCCATACTACAACAGATGTAGCAGTGTGGTGGCATGCAAGGTACCCCCTTAACCCCCCTATTTTCTCTCCCTTCCTTCCTTCCATTCTTCCCTTCTTTCCTCCCTTCCTTCCTTCCTCCCTTCCTTCCTTCCTCCTTCCTTCCTTCCTTCCTCCTTCCTTTTTTCCTTCCTTCCTTTCCTTCCTTCCTCCTTCCTTCCTTTCCTTCTTCCTCCTTCCTTTCTTCCTTCCTTCCTTCCTTCCTTCCTTCCTTCCTTCCTTCCTTCCTTCCTTTTCCTTCCTTCCTTCCTCTTCCTTTCCTTCCCTTTCCTTCCTTCCTTCCTTCCTTCCTTCCTTCCTTCCTTCCTTCCTTCCTTCCTTCCTTCCTTCCTTCCTTCCTTCCTTCCTTCCTTCCTTCCTTCCTTCCTTCCTTCCTTCCTTCCTTCCTTCCTTCCTTCCTTTCCTTCCCTTCCTTCCTTCCTTCCTTCCTTCCTTCCTTCCTTCCTTCCTTCCTTCCTTCCTTCCTTCCTTCCTTCCTTCCTTCCTTCCTTCCTTCCTTCCTTCCTTCCTACCTCTGGGGATCATATGTAGTGCCAGGGATCAAAGCAGGTGAGTGGTGTACAAGGAAAGAGCCCTCACCGCTGTACTATCTCTCCCCCTTTCTTTTTTCCCTGTTGTGGGCCACACCCGGTGTTGGAGTCAGTACATGTGATACCCTGATCCAACACAGCTGAGCCACAGGAGCCACATCCCAGTTCAACCCTTTGTTCTTTCTAAAGGAAAAGGAAATCTCCCAGAAAAACTCTTAGAAACACACACACACACACACACACACACACACACAGAGGCAGCTCAGCTGTTGAGCACTTGCCTTCACATGTGAGGGCCACACACACTCACACATTCACACACACACAGTTATAGGACCTAGTGGCTGAGCGTCCATGTCCTGCTGTGCCATCCCTATGTCCCAGGCAGATCCTGGCAGTTCTGCTGTCTAAAGCGGGCCACGCTTGGTTTGTGGCACACCATAGCCAGGAGTATGTGAGCACCATAAAAGGGGTGCGCCCCCCCCCCAACGAGTACTGCAGTTCCAGAGCAATCTCTGGTCAACAACATTATCAACGACAATAAAGAAGGGCAAGAGGAATCACCAGGGAGTAAACATTGCATCCTGCAAACCCCGGTTCAATTCCAGAAATACATATCGTGGGCCCAAGCACCAGCAGGAGTGTCCTTCAAACACAGAGCCAGGGGGAAAAGCAGTGAAGGGAGGCAAAAAAGGATTAAGGAATTAAAAAAACAAGAACAAGGGCTGGAGTGATAGTACAGTAATGGGACCTTCCACTGCCAACCCGGGTTCAATCCTTGGTATCCTATATGATCCCTTGAGAATTCCAGGAGTTATTTCCCCGAGTGCAGAGCCAAAAGCAACCCCATGAGCATCGCCAGATGAGGCCCCAAAACCAGAATAAATAAATACATGGTATTGTGTGTTTCTTTTTTAATTGAATCACTGTGAGATACACAATTACAAAGTTGTCATGTCATTACTAGGTTTCAGTCATATAATGTTCCAACACCTATCCCTTCATCAATGTACATTTCCCTCCACCAATATCTCAGTTTCCCTCCTTATTTTTTCCTGGGTTTTGGGGTACACCATTTGCTTGTAGCAGTGCTTTGGGGACCATACAGTACCAGAGTTCAAACCTGAACCACATGGTTTGCCTGCTTTCAGCTTGTTGTACCATCTCTCTGGTCCTTAATGTGTTGTAAGCATTGAAAAGTACAGTGGAAACTAAAATCCCTTGACCCAAAATCTCATTGCTCATATTATTCCCCGTAATATTAGATAATAACAACACTAGATTCATAATTATGTGTATATAGTCTGAAATTTTAAGTATAAAATAGCAAGTAATAATGTCTGTTTCTTCCCTCTCTGCTGGCAATAGTTGCTACTATTATTTATTAGTAGTTTTTAAATGGTTCTAGCAGTATAAAATATGTATGTAATTTTTTTTTTTGCTTTTTTGGGTCACACCCGGCGACACTCAGGGGTTACTCCTGGCTCTGCACTCAGGAATTACTCCTGGTGGTGCTCATGGGACCATATGGGATGCCGGGATCGAACCCGGGCCGGCATAGGCCGGCCACGTGCAAGGCAAACACCCTACCAGCTGGGCTATCGCTCCGGCCCAGTATGTAATTTTTGATGCTTTGGGCCATACTCAGCAATGCTCAGGGGCTACTCCTGGCTCTGTGCTCAGGAGTGACAGATGGCAGTGCTCAGGGGACAAGGGCAATACCAGGGATTTAAAACAGGGTATAGCCATTGCAGCCACCAGAAAATCAAGTGCCCTACATCCTGTCCCATCTCTCCAGACCTTATGTGCATTCTTTTAAAATTTACTCCTTCCCAAAGGGAAAGAAACAACAACAGAGCAAGAGCACAGCAGGTAGGGTCCTTGCCTTATGTATGCGGTCAAGCCAGGTTCAATCCCCAGCAGCTCCTATATGGTCCCCTGAGCACCGCCAGGAGTAATTCCTGAGTGCAGAGCCAGGAGTAACCCTGGAGCATTGCCAGGGGTGGCCCAAAAAAGAAAATATGTATAAGAATTTCTTTAAAATTCTGTGAGGCCAGGGGCTGGAGCCATAGTCCAGCGGGTAAGGAGTTTACCTTGACGCAGGCCGGCCCATGCTGGCCTGGGTCGATCTCTGGCATCCTATATGGTCCCCTGAGCACCACCAGGAGTAATTCCCTGAGTGCAGAGCCAGGAGAAACCCCTGAGCATTGCTGGGTGTGACCCAAAAAAAGCAAAAAAAAAATATAAAATTCTGTGGGGCCAGAGCGATAGCACAGCAGGTAGGGCGTTTGCCTTGGCTGCACACCAGGATTAATCCTGAGCATGCCGGGTTTGACCCAAAAAGCATCGATGGATGGTCCTGATGGCTGGCAGGCTGGCTGGCTGGATGGATGGCTGGATGGATTGCTGGCTGGCTGGACGGATAGAGAATGATGGATGATGAATGGATGGATGATGGATGGATGGATGGATGGATGGATGGATGGATGGATGGATGGGTGGATGGGTGGATGGATGGATGGATGATGGTGGGGGGTGGGTGGATGGATGGATGGATGAATAAAAATAAAGAAAGAACTTCTTTAAAATTCTGGAGCTCTAAGGATTATTCAGCTTGGTCTGCAACAGCTGCCAAATATGACTACAGAGCAAAACACACACACAGATCTGGTGGGGTGGGGATACAGCCTAAAAGAAATTACTTGCAACAAACTGGAAGGAAGATGACTTGCAGTTAAGTTGGCAAACATTCACAGCCGAGACTCAGTCACTGTGAGGGGGCCTAAGTAGTATCACCCGGTGACATCAACACATCATTGCTTCACCCTGAGACTCCAACAAAAAAATATCTCAGTGGCCTTATAATATTGAAAATGCTTTATTTCATTTGTTACAATTGCTACATGCATCAAGCTTCTTAAGCATGATTTACCAATAGGACCATCATATATGCCATATTATAACATGTACACACACACACACACACACACACACACACTTCTCCATGGAGACTCCTTTGCTTTGACTGTTCTAATTTTTCCAGGGAATTGGGGTGAACCATTCAGGTAAAATTGAAATCAGCCTAATTTGCCCACTTGTTAACTGTGTGTCTTGGGGCACATCACCTACCAGTTCTTAGCCTATAAAATGGAGATAATGAGCCTCCCCATAAGGTAGTTAAGATGATTAGCTGTAACAATTTATGCCTACAGGAAAACATATGGCCATTCCCACTGTGTATTAGACACTCTTTTCTATGTAAATCTTCAAAGGGAGATGTCTGGGAAGGATATTTGCCAAAACGTTCACCTTAGTTTTTCCTGGAACAGGGATTTCTAGAGATTGCTTCTTGTCATTGAAATTCTTTTTCGTACTTATTAGGTTTATTTGCTGGGGCGGGGTTAAAATTTCTTTTTACAATGATCAGAAATGACTTTTACAAAAGGCACAAAAGTCATTTTCAAAATGAAATCATCTATACCAAAGAAATCACACAGTAAGTCATCATTCAGTGCCAGACATTATTACTGTGAAAAAGCTATCAAAAAAGATGACTCGTTCGATTCCAAAAGCATAGTCATTTAACTATACTTCAAAATTCACCAAAACCCAAGCCATAGAGGCAGGCTGTGGGAGGGGGGAGGGAATTTGGGAAATCGGTGGTGGGAAATGGGCACTGGTGGAGGGTGCTGGAACACTATGTGACCGAAACCTCCAAATATCAACAACGTTGTAATAGTATATCTCATGGTGGTATAATAAAATATTAATTAAAAAAACAGGGGCTTTAGAATCAGGCAGGCCTTAGTCTTCATCCTTGTTCTACCCTACACACAAACATCCACCCCCACCCCTACACACACACACACATCCACTTCATTTTAGATGCTACATCTTTTTTTTTCCTTTTTGGGTCACACCTGGAAATGCTCAGAGGCTATCCCTGACTCTGCACTCAGGAATTACCTTGGTGGTACTCAGGAACCATATTGGACGCCAGGAATCAAACCCAGGTCAGCTGCATGCAAGGCAAATGCTCTACTAGTTGTGCTATCGCTCCAGCACCAACTACATCTTAAGCAAAATACTTCCCCTTCTGCTTCTCACCCAGATTCTCCTATCTATTAGATTCAGTATTTCCCTTTCATCCACTAACCTCAAACCAGGAGAACCTTAAGGGCATTTTGGTGTCTCCAGCTGCAAGAAGACTGAGAAAACTAGATTCCCAGGTATTTTAATGCAGTAATGCAACCTAGTCCTGATCAACAAGCTAATTCTTCACATAACAGAGCATTATGGCTGTGCTGGGTCATGTACACAATGCTTCACCTATTCAAAGCATGCATTCTGCCACTGAGCTGCG
Organism: Cryptotis parvus; assembly: GCA_021461705.1. NCBI lineage: Eukaryota > Metazoa > Chordata > Mammalia > Eulipotyphla > Soricidae > Cryptotis > Cryptotis parvus. Next base: position 8,319 of record JAJIBD010012820.1, on the reverse strand, counting down.
GCTGTGACCCTCACAATGTCCATCCTTTCCTTTTGCTTTACCATCAGAATTTGGATTTTGTGCAAGGACTCAAACATCCAGACTTCCTTGCAGTTAACTGTGGTCTCATAACCCAGTCTGGCTAAGGAGACATAAGCAGTATTATAATGTGATTCAAGGGGCTGCCAAGAAAAGTTCTATATCACTAGTCAGCTGACAATTAGCTTTTATCCTTAATGCTTTGCTCTGTCCCTCTCTGAAGCTAGAAAATGACAGAGAGAGGGGCTGTCACCATCCTTACGACTCTGAACATAAGAGTCATCACCAGCCATTAATCTTAGAGAGGAGTGCAGAAGAAAACAGGCCCCAAGATGACTTGATGAAGCTGCTGGACAAACCCTGGGCCACAGAGATAAACTAAATGAAGCCATTTGCCAGGTAAGCCATTGTTGTGAGGATCCAGTTTCATGTGGCCAAACACAGACCTGTTCTGCCTTAGAGGATGCTTTGGGATTCAGATAAGATGGTGTTTGGTGGGGCGGAAGATAGCCCAGCGGGTAGGGCGTTTGCCTTGCACGCGGCCGACCTGTGCCGGCCTGGGTTCGATCCCCCGCGTCCCATATGGTCCCCCGAGCACTGCCAGGAGTAATTCCTGAGTGCAGAGCCAGGAGAAACCCCAGAGCATTGCGGAGTGTGACCCAAAAAGCAAAAAAAAAAAAAAAAAAAGGTGTTTGGCCAGCCCTTAGCCTGGTATTCAAAATACAAGCACACTATTTGTTGGGTTCCAGGGTCCTTCCTAGCTAGAGGGCATTGTAAATCCGCCAAGCTTGAATTTTAACAGAAGTTAGGAATTTGACTTATTTCTTCATGCATGATGCACTTCAAATCATACCAACCACACAAGAGGCATTTAATTTATATCTGGTGAGTGAACATAATCCTAAGATATAAGTTTATCGAAGCCCTACAATGTCCCAGGCACTGTTCTAGATTCTGAGGACACAGCAATGAACTAGATTACATGCTGGGGGCCAGAGAGGATAGCTCAGTGGGCTAGCATCGTGCTGGTCACCCAGAATTGATCCATGACACTACATATGGTCCCTTGAGCACTACCAGAGGTGACTCCCCCACTTAAGCCTTGAGCCAGGAATAGCCCCTGAGCATAGACAGGTGAGCTTCCCTACTACTCCCCCACACCCCCAAAGAAAAGAGAAAAGTTAGCATTCTTGTTCTTTGTGTCTCTGACTGGATTTCAGTCAGGGTGTTCCAATACCTGTTCCTCCAGCAGTGCACATTTCCCACCACCAAAGTCCCCAGTTTCCCTCCTTCCACTCTCTACACTTTTCTTTCTTGATCACTTGATTACTTGACATCCCGTCATTCCTCCGATTTGCTCGGGGTTGCAGTAATGTTTCCATTACTGGAAACATTACTGACTCTATCACGTGCCAGTGTAGCCCAATGGCATCTGCTTGCTTCAGGAATACGAAGAGCCTCAAACCGTTCATTCAGGGTCTTGACAAAGAAGTCTGACCATCTTGTAGGTGGGCAGCCATGTGATCTTTTGCCGTCCCGTGGGATCCAGTCGATAACGGCTCTAGTCCAGCGATCATCTCCAAATCGCATTACATGTCCAGCCCACCTGACTTTTGACGCTTGGCAAATGAGACAGCGTCCCTGGACTCTGGATCGTCGATGGAGGTCGGAACTCCGATTCCTTCTCTCACTTGAGTGAGGTGTGATATTCCAAGCATAGCTCTATTGATTCCTCTTTGGGAGACCCGAATAGCATTCTCATCCTGCTTTCATAGGGCCCAGGTCTCTGAGGAGTATGTTAACACTTTTCTTTCTTTTCCTTTTTCTTTTTTTGGGGCACACCTGCACCCGGCAATGCTTCAGGGGTTATTCCTGGCTCTGCACTCAGGATTACTCCTGGCAGTGCTCAGGGGACCATATGGGATGCCAGGGATCGAACCCAGGTCGCCCGCACATAAGGCAAACCCTACCCGCTGTACTATTGTTCGGCCTCTACACTTTTCTTTTATCTCTCTCTCTCTCTCTCTCTCTCTCTCTCTCTCTCTCTCCTCTCTCTTTGGTCATTATGGTCTGTGATACAAGTACTGTAAGATGATCATATATTCATCCATATACCTTTACCTACTTTCAGCATTCAATTCTTGTCCAGAGAGATCATTTCCAACTGTCATCGCCACGGTGGTCTCTTCTCTATCTTCAATGCTCTCTCCCCCCTTCCCCACTTGTGAAAAGCTTCCAACTGTGGGTCAGTCCTCCCCTGGCCCTCATTTCTATTGTCCATGGGTAGTAGTCCCATACTGTGTGTTTTATATCAACTGAGTTCAATCATTCTATGTCTGTCTCCTTTCTTCATGTACTTTAAATTTAGAAAGAGCAGGATGAAAGGAAACAGTCATCTTGCAAAGGAATTGTGTGCTAGGAGCAAGAGTTTCTGGGTGTGGTAACAGGCCTCTGAGAAGTGGTGACCAGGATGGGAATATGTACTCCCCCAGAGCTCAAGCTGCCAAGGTCACAGGCAGAACAGGCTGGTCAAAGACCTGACAGAGGTAAGAGCGGGGTATTGTGCCGGAGAAGCTTTCCTGAAACACCCCCACCCCCCACCCTGGCTTGCAGTTGTAACCACAGAGAGGAATGCAGATGCAGGCTAACCCACATTTAGTGTTCTCTGAAACATACAATTTGGGGGCCCCTCTAAGAAAAAAGAATGCATGCAAGGAAATATAAAACAGAGGATGGAAAGGACTTTGGCTCATGAGTGCCTCTGAAGCTTAAACCTCCTAGAAAAATCTCTTCCTGTTTAGACTTAAAATGATGAAAGTAGTTTGTTTGGGTCATCTGAAGCCCATGTGACTTAGATGGAGTCAACCAAGTTGCCATTTAGGATGAGGATCCTGGGTATTTGGAGACTCTTGCTGCGCTAAGTCAGTGTCGCAGCTAGAGGCGTGAGCACCTGCCGGCCACCACAGCCTCATTCACCTCTGCAACCTCTTCCATGGCCTTCGTTCACATTCTCCTCTTCACACACCAACTCTCTGCTTTTCTGGCCCACAGAGCAGATGCCTGCCCATGTTCCACTGTGGCTCGGCGCATGAGGTCTGAGTACAGCTGCCCAGGGAAGTGTGCTATTGGTCCAACTTGAGTCAGGCAACTGTGCAAAAATAGCCTGATACAGCCGTGGAAAAGAGGGATTTCTGTGAAGCCAGGGAGCCAACCTCCCTGGTCCCAGTCTCACCTCTTAGCTTTTGAGTATAGAATAGGATCATTAGATTGAAACATAATGCAAGACACAAATGTCAATTAAAATCTAGCAATTACCTTAAAAAAAAAAAAGCAGAGAGAGGGGCTGTAGACATAGGTTAGGGCATTTGCCTTGCACACAACCAACCTGGATTCCACCCCTGCATCCCATTTGGTCCTCCCGAGCACTGCCAGGAGTAATTCCTGAGTGAAAAGTTAGAATTAACCCCTGAGCACTGCCAGATGTGACAAAAAAAAACAAATAAACAAATGAATAATTTAAAAAAGGACAGAGAGATAGAAGAGGGGGGAGTGCCTGCCATAGAGGTAAGCTGGTGTGAGGAGGGGGTAAGGAAACTGGGGACACTGATGGTGAGAAATGTGCACTGGTGAAGGGATGGATGATGGAACATTGTATGACGGAAACTCAGTCATGAGCAACTTTGTAACCGTCTATCTCCTGGTATCACTTGTATCACTTGTCTTCCGGTTGTTCTTCGATTTGCTCAAGCACCAGTAACATCTTCATAATGTCCTGTCACATGCTAGTGTAACCCAAGGGCAACTGCTTGTATTTTAGGCGAGATCTCTCGTCTGATCTCATGGTAATTCAACTAAAATTAATAAAAAATTAAAAAGCACAAAGAAACCGAAGATGCCTGGGAGTGTAACTCAAATGTAGAGTGCTCGCCTGACATGTGGAAGGCCCTGGGTTTGATCCCTGGTACTATGTAAACAGAAAAGAAGAAATGAAAAGAGACAGAAGAGATTCATTTGAATCTTATATTTCTGCCCACCCAACACACCTAATATCTAAGTGACATTAATATGCAGGGCAGGAAGAAGGTACCAAAGGCTGGTGCACTTGCCTTGCATGTGGGAATTGCGTTTTGATCCCTGACAACATGTGGTCCCCCCAAGTTTCACCCAGAACACCTCACAGGAATACCCTGGAGCACCACCAGACGTGGGTCCAAACAAGACAAACAAAAATAGGCAATGCAAAACTACTTTGCATTTTTAACAGACCCAGTGTGTGCTTTACACGTAGGGACACATCTCACTTTGGACAAAACACATTTCAAATGTGCATTAGCTACATGTTACCATCACAGACAGCGGGTGTGGTTGGTATTGCTTCAGGCAGGAGTCTGCAGTGGTCAAATGCAATGGTCTCTTGCCTGATGCAGTTGTCCTTACTGAGTGTCTGCTCTTGGGCTCAGATAAATGTACGGGATTAATCATTGCCAGCTCTCAGAGTGCACACAGCACAAGCACGTTTGCTGCCAAATTGCAATTACAGAGTTTTTCTTTGATGGATTTCGGAGTTAATGTCTTCGCGTTTCCTTTATTCCAGAAATGAAATGAAAACCACTCACACACTCTAAAGTCTCCCAGAAACCTGCAGCTCCATCAGCAGATTGTTCAGCCTTGGGAGGAAGGTCATTAGACTGGTTTTATATAGAGCCCATAAGGCACCGGGGGAAATAGATAAATGTCAGAAGGCTGGTAGCTCCACTGCACGCCAGCTCAGCCTCCCAGAGGTAATAAATGCATCTCTCCAAAGCGTGTCTGTTTTTCTCTTCAATCTGCTGCATCTCAGTAAATAATTTCTCTCAGGCACGCTCCTTTTTCATCACCGAGATATTTTCCTCCACGTTTCCACTGGCACAGATGCACACAGAGCAGTTCCATCTTACTTTGAGAGTCAGGTTTCCATTCTGTTCAAAGACTTCTTTTTCAGGTGGGTTTTGTTTGAAAGGATGGGCAGTGGAGATGCTGTTATATTGTGTTGTGTGTGTGTGTGTGTGTAGTGGCACCTGAATGCATCAGCTCTGTGGGGTGGCCAGGGATGGACTCCAGGTCAAATGCCCAGAGTATAAGGTGCTTGCTGTGCCTTGCACATGATTGGTTCCATCCTGGTATCTCATGGTATCCAGAAGCACTGCCATGTATGGTCACCCCCTCACCCCCCAAAAAAGAAAAGATGTGACTTAGAAGTTGCTTACTTTTCTTTCCAGAAGTGACTAGTAATGAATGCCTAAAGGGATGGCTACTCCACTTTTCACACTTATTATTATTGTACACCAAGCAACATAATAAGTGTGAAACGTGGAGTACACCAAGCAACACACCTACAGATCTTTTGTCATAATTTTTGCAGCAACACCATCACTTGATCACTTGACATCCTGTTATTCATCAATTTGCTCGAGAAGGCACCAGTAACATTTCCATTTGACCCTATCACATGGGTGATAGCCCAATAGCATCTGCTTGCTTCAGGAATACCATAATTCCTGCTGGCTTCAGGAATACCAAATACTTGCTTCAGGAATACCAAAATGCAGCAACACCATAGATAAGACTATTATTCCTACTCCATTCTCCAGAGGAAGAGACTGCGGTTTGAGAAAGTTCAGGTCACCAGAAACCACACACCGTAAAGTGCCACCAAGCAACAGAACCAGGATTTGGAGCTTAACTTGCCTGACTTCAGAGCTTCAGTTGCTGAGATTTACAGAGCAATTTGGGATCATTTCTTAAATGGAAGCTAATTTAAGCTGGCTTCCAGAGGCCAGCGCTTTAGCCAGTGAGCTTCTTCGGGGCAGATGTCTGAGCAAATAGGGATGATCCCAAGGGAGGTTTTCTCATGGGCAGGGTGGGAGCGTGCCACATGGAGCTCTTCTCACGAGGGAAAACTAAAGGCACCGTGCAAAGGCCTGGAGGGAGCAGGGGGACCAGTCTGACGAGGGAAGAGCTGTGCACCCACAGCCCCCAGCCTCCAACCTCCCTGAAAAAGCAGCTCTGACCTTCCTCGGTGGCTGGAAAACCTCAGTGGTTTTCAGTGACAGAAACATAATGGCTCTGCCAGGCCTCCCGAGAGTCCATTTGGATTAACTAGTTAATGGTTATAGAGTAGTTTGAATAGGCAACAGCCCAATAAAATCCCTGTCCAGGTCTTTTTAGCACAGCACTGAGCCCCAGCTTCTGTTAAAGAAGATCCAGTCCTCTTTGGTTTTATTGCTTTTAGTGGGGCTGTTTGACAGTACCCGCACAGACAAAAAAATAATAGCACCCTTTCACTCATTAGCCAGCTTGCTCTGGGAGGTCACATGAGCGCCACTGTTAGGGTCTGCATTTCATGTCAGTAGCCCCGGGTGGTGGCAGGCGCTGGGAAAACATCTGGTAAAGGGCTGACTGTGAGAATTTGATTTCTCTTCTCTCAAGCACCTGATGTGTGTCAGGACAGTGGATTACAAACTGGATTGCAAACTGATGCAAACTGGATTGCAAACTGGATTGCAAACTGGACAGTGGATTGAAAAAATTCAGAGCCTCCTCTCCAAGTCAGTGTTGTGCCTGGAGTTTGGGATGATCACCATGTCCCTGAGAGCATTTGTTGCTCCAGCAGCACAGCTAGGTGGGAGAAAGCCAGCTGGGAAATGCAAGGACATGGGCCTTCCTCCCCTCTCCCTCTTCAACCAGCTCCCCTTTTCCCTAGTTTATTAAGGAACAATATGCCTGCAAAATCTCCACCTGGCCCAACGATGAAGAGTGCTGAGGTTTTTCCAGTCTGGCTGGAGACTCAAGTAGCCAACAGTCAAGTCAAGCAACAGGGCATTTTCAGACGCTCCATAACAACCCCTTCCCATTGTGTATCTATCCATGGCCCCCCTTCTCTCCTTTTGCTGTTATATTGGTTGAATATGTATGCGTGTGTATGTTGTGGCACCTGAATGCATTGTGTAGTATGAGTGTGTGTTTAGTGGCACTTGAATGCATCAGCACTGTGGGGGGGTGCCAGGGATGGACTCCAGGTCAAATACACAGAAGGCCAGTGACCAATCACTGAGTCAGACTCTGCCCTGTATTTATGTCTTAGGTTTAACCTCTTTCACCCATTTCTGTTCATTGGTGAGATTCATCATGTATTCTTGTGGTTCTGGTTCACTCATGCCCACTGTCTTTAACTCCACCTTGTAAATATATTGTCTATTACTGATGCTGTTTAGAGTGCTGTCAATTGTTAATATAAATACTTCTCTTGTGGAAAGAAAAGCAAAACAGTCGGGCGCCTCAGACTCTTCTGCCTGACAGCAAATCAGCAAGGAATTTCTCATTGCAAAGAGAAAATGAAAGTCCAACAGCAGCTCTCTTTGCAGGATGGTGCTAGAAGAGCAAAAGTCTCTATTTGCCAAACACAGGCTAAATAACAGAATTTTCAGGGAAGAATTTTGATGGCCAATATAAATTGAAAAAAATATACTCAATATTTCCATCCTTTAAAGAAGCACATCTATTCAAATATCTACGAAACAAGAGGAAGTCTCCTTCAGTTGGTGCAGAAAGCTGCATCTCAGAGATACACCCTCTGTTCCTCATCTGACTCTCAGTTGGAAAGATGTGAAACATGTAAGTTTCTTTGAAATAAACAAGGACTTTCCCAGCCAGCTTCCAAAAGTGGCTGTAGGCTAGTAAGACAATGATAGTTGGGAATGATCATTTTGGACAGGAACTGAGTGTTAAAGGAAAATTAAGGGATATACCTGATCACCTTTCAGTACCTGATCACCGTAAGTTCCAAAAAGGAAAGAGAAAGAGAGGAAGGAGAAGGAGGAGAAGGAGGAAAAAGAGGATTAGGAGGAAAAGGAGGAGAAAGAGGAGGAGAAGGAGGAGGAGGAGGAGAAGGAGAAGGAGAAGGAGAAGGAGAAGAAGAAGGAGGAGGAGGAGAAGGAGGAGGTAAATGGGAAGGGGAGGGAGGGGAAGAGGGAGAAAAGTGGGTAGTGGAGGGAAATGTACACTGGGAAGGGACGGGTGTTGGAACATTATATGACTGAAAACAAAAAAATTACATAAATAAAAAATTTAAAAAGGAGCTGGACCCTATGGATCACTTAATAAACACAAGGTGGTCACTAAAGCTGCAGCATTTTCTTGACTGGACATAAGTTATTGATTCTTTTATTCATTCAGCTGAAATCAGTTCAGGGTGTGCCGTATGCCAGGCAGTATTCCAGAGCCAGTAAAGCACTAGCAAAACAAAAGATCAGCTGTTCTCCT
>JAJIBD010012819.1:0-27928 GCA_021461705.1 Cryptotis parvus | reverse complement strand
AAACGTTGCATCCCCCAACCAACGGAGGGAGAACCAAGTCAGGTGTGACTTTTCCAAAGGGCGATAGCCCCCAAGACACATCCCTGGACCAAAGGAGAACTTCCCCTGCTGGGGGTCTCCCACTGCCGCAGGGGCAGAGTCGTGCAGTTTCCCGCTGCACCGGAAGCTGAGACAATCAAGGGGTATTTAGGAGTGACATAACCTGGGGCGGGACCAGGGTCTTGTTCCCGGCCCAGCTGTGCCTCAGCCCTCTGAACAGAGCGACGCCCCCAGCCCCCACTGCTCAGAATGTATCACCGTGATTAAGCAGTGCGTGACTTGTCACCCCATAAAGTCAGGAGAGGGAGTATCACTGGGGATGTGCGCGCGCGTCTTCCCGTGTGCGTTCTCCTGGGACTTTAAATTTAGCCTTAGGGAATGAATGTGCTTTTAAGCCATTGCTAGGGCTCACCCTGGCGATGCTTAGGGGGAACCCAGGTCGGGCGCCGGGGATAGAACCAGGCTGGCTCCTTCCCGCTGTACTGTCTCGCGTCCCGGGATGCAAAATTTGTTTCCGGGAGCAAAGTCTCTGGGACGGGAAACTTTTATCTACTAACCCCCTATTCCCCACCACCCCCTCTCTCCCCACCTCTCTTCTCTGTTTCTCCAGTACTTTTCTCCCTCCCGCTGGGCGGAAAAACGCGCGCCTCGGCTCAGGGGTGCAGGAATCTGCTCTCCCATCCACTCCGCTCCGACGTCATTGGTCGGGGTTCATCATGTGTCCACGCGGGGCGGCTTCTGCTCTTGGCTCCGGAGGGGCGGGGGTTTCGGACCCTCGCGCTCATCCCCATCGCCTCCTTCCGGAGGCCCCGCCCCCCGGCCTCTTCCCTCCGCCCAGCGCCCTGCTACACCAAGTCTTATTTTAGCAAAACCTAGAGGGAAAGGAACAGGAGGAGGGATTTGGGGGGGTGGGGGTGGGGGCGGGGGGAAGCGACAGGCAGTGCAGCATCCGGGGAGCAACCGCCGCGCGTGTGTGTGGTTTTTGTATATGTGTGTGTATATGTGTGTGTGTGTGTGTGTGCGCGCGCGCGCTCGCGCGAGCCAACGATGCGCCCCCTCTCTGTCTCTGTCTCTGTGTCTCTGTCCTTCCCCCCTACCCCGTCTCTCTTTCTCTCTGTCTCTCTGCCTCTCTCTCGCTCTCTCCCCGCCCCCCAGTGGGAATTTTCAGGATTCGATCGCAGCCATTTAACCCCAAGATGCAGCTGAGCGGCGCGGGGGGCTGCGCGCACGCACGCACACGGCGCACACACGCTCGCTCGTGAGCAGAAGACGCGGGCGCGGGGTGATTCCAGAAAGGGGAAAAATAACCCCCAAAGAACCAAAAACCAGCCCCTCTCAACCCCAAGCCCACCCCTCGGACCCTGGGGCTGCTCGGGCTCCCGCATCAGCCTCTGGCCATACTGCAAGGGCCAGAGGGGGCCGGGTTGTCGGGCTTTTGAAGGGCTTGGGAACTCCAAAAGAGGATTTAAAAAAAAAAAAAGATTTCTTTCGGTGCTGCCTCGACCTCTCCCCATCACCGTCCACCCCTCCTCCCGTCTATTTTATTTTCAAATAACAGCATCTCTTTTTGTAAAATTGCAAATGAAAGAAATTGTTTCCAAATGTGTCGAGCGTCCTGGGTGTGCAGCAGGATCGCCGGCCCGAGTCGGGCTGTCCGAGCCTTTCGGAGGCTTCCGGACGTCCGAACGGGGGCGCGCTCTGCAAACCGTTTGCGTCCTAGAGGGGTGTGCGTGAGTTTTTTTTTTAATTGCTTTTTTTCCCCTTCTCCTCCCTTCCCTATTATTTTTTCCCCCCCCCCACCCCGGAGTGGGCGGCCTGGGGATTGCCTGGTTCGCTCCCCGGCGCTCCTGCGCGGGCGCGTCCCCTGCGCGCCCCCGCCCGCCCGCGCCCCGCGCCCCCCGCCCCGCGCCCCGCGCCCCTCCTCCTGCGGGGTCAGCGCCGACGATGTCCCGAGCTGCTCCGGCGGGCTGAGGCCGGCCCGCGGCGCGCTGAGCCCCCCGAGCCCCGGCGCCCCGCAGCCGCCGCCGCCGCCGATGGGCTGCGCCGTGGAGCGTGTCCGCAGTCGCCGCCCGGGCCGCCGTCTCCGAGGCTCCGCCGGCCACAGCAGCTGCACCAGCGGCACCAGCGGCGGCGGCGGCGCCTCCTCTCTGCGCAGCCTTCGCCGCAGCCGCCGCGTAACCCGGGGCCCTTTGCTCTCCGCAGAATGGCCCGCTTCGGAGACGAGATGCCGGCCCGCTACGGGGCAGGAGGCTCCGGGGCAGCCGCCGGGGTGGTCGTGGGCGCCGGCGGCGGGCGCGGGAGCCGGGGGCAGCCGGCAGGGCGGGCAGCCCGGGGCGCAAAGGATGTACAAGCAGTCGATGGCGCAGCGCGCGCGCACCATGGCCTCTCTACAACCCCATCCCGGTCCGGCAGAACTGCCTCACCGTCAACCCGCTCCCTCTTCCTCTTCAGCGAGGACAACGTGGTGAGAAAATACGCGAAAAAAAATCACCGAATGGCCATATCCTTTGCCTCGCCCCCCACCCCCAAACCTGGCGTCTGCGCCTCCCCATTCTCTCCACCCCACCCCCATCCGCTCCCCTCTTTCCCGGCTGGGAGAGAGACCCAGGGGTTGATGGGAGGTGGGGAGGGGTCTTCCGGGGGCTGGGAGAGACGGGGTACCCGGGAGGAGTATGGGGGGAAACAAAATCTCTCCACCCCCAAGCTGGGTTGAGCTTCCGCGCGGGCTTGGGGTGCGGTGCGGGGGGGGCCCCCTCCGGAAGTGGATTCCGCCCCGGGATCCTTCCCTGGTGAGGGCTGGGCCTTGGGGGCTCATGCAGAGGCCCGTGGGGGCTCCTGAGACCGTCCCTCGGCCAGGGTCATGGGTATCCCGGCTGAGTATGGGTCCCCGCAGCAGCCAGGGTGCTCTAGAGCCACCGGGGAAAGCGTGAGGGCCCGGAACGGGGATGCCCAGCGGCCCGCAGAGGCCAGCCTGGACCCCAGCTCCGGCCCTGGCCGCCGTTACTTCCCGTCCAGTGAAGTCCCTTGGCTCCGGGCGGTCAGGGGTACCCAGGGCCAGCGGGAAAACTTAAGGGAAGGGGTCAGCGCCGGCCAGGAGTCCACGTTTTGGCTGGGAGGCTGGCCCCGACCTGGACTTGGCCCCGGGAGAAGTTGGGGTCTTCTGCTCTGAGCTGGGCAGGGGGCACCCCATGTCCCTGCTGGAATCAGGCCCTGCTGTTCTCTTGGGGGGGTGTTGCAACCATTTCCTTGGGGCCTCGCTCTGCAGGACCCCTCGGCTGGTGCTGTTTGAGGAGGGCCAGAGTCAGAGGAAATGGGGTGGTGGATGGTTTTCTGGGTGCGGACAGACCGAGGCTTGGAGTCTGCTCACCCCATCTCCGAGATGGAGTCTGCACCCCTGAGCCTCCGTGCAGGGGACGCCCTATTTTCTTTTTAACCAAAACTTTGGGGGCATGTGGACCCCAAGTTTCTCCCTGGAGCGAAGCCTCTTGGGTCTCTTGAAATCTGTACCTGCCGGAAATAGCCCCGGTGGTGGGAGGGGCCGCGCGGAGCTGGAGGCGGGGACGGGTGGGGACCAGGGTTAGTCAGTCTTCATGGCTGTTACCAAACCCCTGACCCAGATTCCAAGTGGGGGGGCGCCCCGCACCCCAGGAAGACAGGCTGCGCCTCAGCCCCTTCCAGCCTGCTTGGCCTGGGCGCCGGAATCAGTGGGCGCTGGGGTACAGGGTACCCCATTCCTTCTTGGGCGACTTCAGTCTCTTAGATTCTCGGCAAGGCTGGGCTTAGTGATGAGGGCTGAGGTGCCGGATTTTGAGGATCTCGGTCATTTTGTTGTGTGTGTTTTCTCTTAAATTTTGGGGCGGTGGGGAGTGCTCAGCCTGAGCTAGGGCTTTGGTTTCTGGGTGTGGAAATGGTTGCTGAGGGTGGCCAGGTTTGGGGGTGTGTAGATGGGCTCCTTGGGGTGGGGTAGTGGTGGTGAGGGAGGAGTGCAGCGCCCCTCTGGCCATGGTGTCCGTCCACCCCAAGGCTGGAGCCAGCCCTTCCGCTGCTTCCCAAATTCTTGTGTCCAGGCGGTGGCAGATGGCCCTGGGTGGGGGCCTGGGTGTCTGTCCTGGCCCCTGTGCAGAGGCGACGTGGTGCCCGGGTGCCCGTGGTGCCCGATGGGTGCCCAGGTGGGAGTCTGGGGGATTTGCCAGGCGGGCAGGTTGCGTGTGGCAAATGGCCCCACTCTTCTTTCTGGAGCCCGGCTTGGTTGTCTTGCGAGAGGCGCGGAAGGGGGTGGGAGAGCTCACGCGTCCTCAGCTCACCCCCAGTCCAACTGCACCCCACGGCTCAGAGGCTGGTTGGGGGGTGGGGAGGCAGGGGACAGCCAGGACCCCCCCTTGCCCCCACCACGAGGGAAGGAACTAGGCCAATCAGGGCCGCCTCCTGGTGCCGCCAGCCTGCTCCTGGCTCCTCCAGCCTCTCGGAAGCTTCTGGTTGAATTCATGCATTTCGCTCAGTTCTTCTGCTCCTCGGTGTTGTGTTGGCCCCAGGCGGCAAAATGCACTGGACGGCGGCAGGGAGGAAGCTCCCCCCGACCCCCCCAGCCTCCATCTGCTGCTGGCGGGACGTGCAGGAGGGTGTTTTCAGGGAGTGGAGAGGACTGGTGGGGTGGAGGGAGGCGTAGGGGGGGGTGTGCGTGCAACTATGTCTCAGCGCTTGAAACTTCTCACGTTCTGTCGGGACTGACCAGGTTCTTGCTGGCCTCCTGCTCTGCCTCCCCGCCCCGCCCCTGCCCCGAGTCCCCCGCCAGTCCCCCAGCCCTGAGGGCTGGTGTCTCCGAGTAGGGTTTCTGCACTCATTCTTCTCCCTCATTTTTTTTTTTTTTTTTTGCTGTGGGCAGGGTCCCACCCCAGGGTCCTCAGGGGCTATTCCAGGCTCCGTGCTGTTTGGGGGATCAGAGCCAGGGGCTGCCACACACAAAACCTGCGTGCCCGCGCCTGAGCTGTCCCTAAGATGCGTGATTGTGTGTGTGTGTGTGTGTGTGTGTCTCCTTGTCCCTCCACATTCCCCCCACGCCCCTCCCAGCAGAGGCTCAAGCTTGAGGTCACCGTAGCTGACCGGGCTGTGGGTGCTTCCTGCCTTCCCGTCCTGCACACAGACCCTCCACTCAGAGCTCTCCCTGCCCAGGTGCTGACCGCGTTGGGTTCCAGGTTTCCATAGTGGCTAAAGTGGTGGGCGCCGAGGGTGGTCCCAGAGCTCAAATCTGCCAGCGGCATTGGGCTTATGTGCTGTCTCTGCAGAAGGGCTGGGCCCCTGAGCGCCCCCCCCCACGGGATGATCTCAGGATGGTGGTGAAATGGGGAATCTCTGAAGCCCCCAAACTTTCGTTTCTAAGAAAAGGTTCTTCGCTGGGGACCTTGTGTAAAGGAGGGTCAGTGTGCTGTGCTGGTCAAGGCTTGGTCTGTCCGTGCTAGAAGGTGCTAGAAGGTCCAGCGCACAGCTAGGACATCCGTGAGTGCTGGGGCTATTCCCGGCTTCCTTGCTCAGGAGTGACCCCTGGTGGTGCTCAGGGAACTACGTGCAGGGGCGAGACATGGGGATTGGGTGGGCAGCTTGCGAGGCATCTCCCCCCACCCCATGCTCCGGCCCCTATGCGGCTCCTGCTGCTTAATCTTAGGTCCTGTGGAGGGTTGGCTGGTGTCTGTTCTTCCGTCTTTCCCAGGAGGCGGATTGTTGGGATGTTTCCCAGTGGACTGCGGCGGTTGCATGACGCGGAATGAGGGGGAGGGGCGCGCTCGCCTTTCTCTCTCACGGGTGAACAAAGACTCTGGCATCATCGTTGTTGTGGCACAGGGCGGGGTGTTGGGTGCCCCCAGGACCGCCAGGCCTTTTCCCAAAGTGGTGCTGCCCTTTGGGTGTCCGCTCCCCTTCCCCACGCCCTCCTCTCCAGGACCCCCAAGTCCATGCAGCCCCGAGGGCCGAGGGGAGGAGGGGAGGAAAAGGGGGTGGGAGCTCTTCTGGTCTGGAAGGTCAGGGCGGGGGGTCTGCTGTGCTGGGGTGTCCGGCTCTCCCCTCGCGCACGGAGAGTCAGGCTGGGCGGGGAGGGGGGGCTAGGGGGGGGGGAGGGCATGTGGCTTCCATGTGTGAGGCCCCAGGTTCCAGTCCCCGCACCCCATAAGGTGCCCTGAGCACAGAATCAGAAGGTGGCTCTGGGGGCCGGAGGCGATGGTCCAGCGGGTAGAGCGTTTGCCTTGCATGCGGCCGGCCCATGCCGGCTCGGGTTCCATCCCCAGCATCCCATATGGTCCCCCAAGCACCGCCAGGAGTAATTCCTGAGTGGAGAGCCAGGAGTAACCCCTGAGCATTGCCGGGTGTGACCCAAAAAAGAAAAAAAAAAAAGAAGAAGAAGGTGGCTCTGAACACCACAGGGTAGCCCCAAACTAAAAATAAACTGTGAGGGGCCGGAGCGATAGCCCACGAGAGGCGTTGCCTTGCTGCGGCCGGTTCTGCGCCAGGGTTCGATCCTCGGCATCCATATGGTCCCCGAGCCCGCCAGGAGTAATTCTGAGTGCAGGCCAGGAGAAACCTCTGAGCAGCCGGGTGTGACCCAAAAACAAAAAAAAATATAATAATAAAATAATAATAATAATAAATAAACTGTGAGATTATTAAAGTTTAGGTAATGAGGTTGCAATAGCATTCGATTTTGGTATGAATGTTTGAGCTTAATGCACTCCCCAAAGTTCTGTGACCCCCCTTAGTTAGTTAGTTAGTTTGTTAGTTGGTTAGTCAGTTAGTTAGTTGGTTAGTTAGTTTTTGGGCCACACCTGGCGACACTCAGGGCTGACTCTGCCTTTTGTGCTCAGGGGTCACTCCTGGCAGTGTTTGGGGAACCCTGTGGGATGCCAGGGATGGAGCCAAGGTCTGCCATGTGCCAGGCAAGTGCTCTCCCGGCTGTACAGTCTCTCCAACGTCTCTCCGACGCTCCTTTTTACTTTTTGGGATGTGTGGAGACTGCGGAAGGGAAGCTCTCGGGGTATGGTGTGAGTTCCCCAGCATGTCTGGTGGGCCCAGACCCTTCGTCTGTGTGTGGCCCCTCACACAAAGGCAAGTCTCGATGACTTTGCCCTCGGCATTCTCTCTCCAGCTTTCGGGGGCAGCTGGGGGGGGCAGACTTGACCCACCTGACCCATTTTCCTGAGTCCCTTGGGTCTCGGATGAAATTAACTGTCTTCCTTTGCCTCGGTCTCTCTCCCGGGGGCACGCGGTGAGCGGTTGGAAAGTGTATAATTAGCCTCCCTGGCCCTGAGTGGGCATCTGGGCCCGCATGGCCTCCGCGGCTGCCACCCCCAGGTCACGCCGAGAGTCCGGCAGCCTCGTTCCTCCTCTCTCTGGAGAGGCTCGGGGAAGGCGGCAGCTTCTGGGGTTGGGGTGTAGCCCTTCAGTTCCCACCGGCGCCAGGGCGGGAGCCCCGGTTTGCTGCACTGGTTTTAGGTTTTTGGAAACCCAATAGTTCTGGGGAACCAGGTTGGTGATGACCCTGGTGGGACCCTCCAACATCCAAGAGAAGTGACGGCGCTAGAGAGTTTGGTGTTTCCGGCCTGTTTCTGTTTGGGGGCCACACCTGACAGTGCTCAGGGTAACACCTGCCTCTGCACTCAGGATTCAGTCCTGGCAAGGCTCAGGAGAGCCTCTGGAATGCCAGGGATCAAACCCGGTCAGCTGTGTGCAGGGCAAACGCCTCCCCTGCTGTACTATCGCTCTGGGCCCCCGATGAGCCAAGACTTTCTATGGGGTGGGGGCTCCATGCATTTGGAAGCCATCTTTCCTTAAAGGACCTGGATGTCATGGAAACGCCTTTCCCAGGTTACATCCCACTGAGCCAGCGTCTTCCTGAGGGCAAGCGCCCCCATCTTCTTTCCAACCGGACCCTTCTTGGGGCTTTCTTGCTGGTGCTCAGGTTGGACCTGGCTCCCAGATTCAACATCCCCGGCCCTTGGGACTCTCCCAAGTAGTGGGCAGGGGTGCCCGTCTCTGGAGCCAAGGCTTGGAAGGAAGTCAGGGCTCCTCTGACACACCAATACCTAAACTCACGGCACCCTATGCAGGCTATGTATATGTATATCATAATTTATTTGTGTTTTTAGATCATACCCGGAAGTGCTCAGGGCGTTCTCCTGGCTCTGGGGGGTCCCTCCTGGAGCCGTCCTGAGGCTTGTGAATGATACTGGGATTCCATCCGGTGTCGTAGCTCCCGTAACTTCTCTCCAGTCCTAGCATAGATGTTTTGCCTTTGTTTTGGGACTGCAGCTGGCTGTGCGCTCAGGGATCACTCCTGGTGGGACCCTGGGGACGGTGTGGGGGTGCTGGGGCTCCAACACAGGTCTGGCACCGGAAAGGCGCATTCCATAAACACTGTCCTGTTCTTCTAGCCCTGAAGCCGCCCTCCTGAATTGGGGGGTAACTTTGCACCCCACAGTTGGGGCGTGGCTGGAGATGTGTTGTGTCATTGTGAATGGGAGCAGGTGGGATTACTGTATGATCGGACAGAAGCCAAGGGTGATTTTGGGGGGGGCCCTAAATGAAAAGGACGGACCCTTGCTCCCCCCTCCCCCCCGCCACCAACCCCTTGTCTACCACCAAGTAAGGAATCACCCAGCGATGTCAGTGGTATGAGGGGCTGAGAAATTCAGCTGCGGGAGCACTCACGGATTTCTCGGAGGGAAAGTGGGTGGCTTAGGGCTTTCGGGTGATTTAAATTGAATTTACAGCTTCCCTGGCTCGCCGGGTGTCTAAGCCAGCTTTCCCTGAACTTTAGCTCCCACTCCGACAGCAACAGGCTTGCCTTCCGCAGATCCGCCGGTGTAAATATAGGCGTGTGCAGAGAAGAAATTCTCTGCCGGGCTAGGGAAGGAAGTGCCGGGAGCCAGAGCGGCCGTCCCAGCCTCCCTGTCACTCCTCACGCCCCCCATCTGCTGCCCACCCGTTCTCAGCTCCTGTCTCTGCCTCGGGGCGCTGGGCATGTGGGTACCACTGGAGGTGGGCACCGGAGGGTCATAGTTCCCTGAGTGGATCCCCACACCCCACACCGGGGTGCTAGGGGGGAGATAAAGCCTTAAAGCGGGAAGTGGGGGAGTTTATGTCCATTCATTCATTCATGCCCATGTCTGATGGACACTTTGCCTTTGCTGGGTAAGTGGATGGGAAAGGACTCTGAGGCGGGTGAAGGAGAAGATGCATGAATTTTGGGGGATTTTACTCCAGAATTGCCCTTCCCTTCCCCACCTCTGGCCTGTCTGGACTCCTCTCCTTTTAGGGGCATAGAGCCAGGGGGACGATTTGGATCACGCCTTTGGCGCTCAGGGCTTATTTCTGGTTCGGAGCTCAGCAGTGACCCCTGGTGGTGCATGTGGTATTGCCTGTGGTGCTGGGCTCTGAGCCGGGTTGGCTGCAAGCAGGACAGGACCTCACACCCCCTGTGCTCTCCCTCCAGCCGGGGCTTTTGTAATCTTCAAGGCTGGAGGTTGTCTATTAAAGTTCCAGAAACTCTGAACTATCGCCGCCAGAGCGATAGCTCAGTGGGGAGGACGTTTGCCTTGCATGCGGCTGGCCTGGGTTTGATCCCGGGTGTCCCATATGGTGCCCCGAGCACCAACAGGAGTAACCCCTGAGCATCACCGGATGTGACCCAAAAAGGAAATAAAAAAAAACAAAAAGTTCCAGGATCTCCTTTGTGCCTGCCCTGAATGAAACAATCCATTCTCGATGATGCCTGTGCCCCGCCCCACCCCGCTTTCCTCGTAGGCCCTGAGCTGGCCGGGGCTGGCCACTGCTACCACGAGGCCGCTGCTTCTGCAAACCTGTCGCGGTGCGGGTGGAGCTGGGAGAGAGTGCGCAGCGGTCTGCAGCACTTGCCTCTGCTCCCTGCACTCACCGGGCATCCCCAGGCCTGCCGGGTGGCTCCAACATCTCAGTTATCCAGGAGTGGTCCCGGGAACTCCTGAGCATTGCTTGGGAGCCCCCGAAAAAATGACACTCACCCCGTCAAATGGTGACGTTGAATAAGAATGTCAGCTTTTGGGGCCAGAGCGACAGCACAGCGGGGAGGGCGTTTGCCTTGCATGCGGCCGATCCGGGTTCGATCCCGGCATCCCATATGGTCCCCGAGCACCTCCAGGAGTAATTCCTGAGTGCAGAGCCAGGAGTAACCCCTGAGCATTGCCGGGTGTGACCCAAAAAAAAAAAAAAGAATGTCAGCTTTTCAGAGGCACTGACCACATGGCAAATTCCAGGGGTGACAGCGGGGACAGGACGGTGTACCATGGTGGAGGTCTAGAATGTTCCATATTCAGAGGTGACAGCGGGGACGGCCATTGTACCATGGTGGAGGTCTAGAAGCGTTCCATATCCAGGGGTGACAGCGGGGACGGCCATTGTACCATGGTGGAGGTCTAGAAGCGTTCCATATCCAGGGGGTGACAGCGGGACGGCCGTTGTACCATGGTGGAGGTCTAGAACGTTCCATCCTGGGGTGAAGGAGTTCCTGAGCCGCTGCTCCTCCTCTGCCTGGAAGCTGTAAAAATGCTGATGCTTAACTGGAGCCATAGTCCAGCAGGGAGGGCGTTTGCCTGGCACGCGGCTGACCGGGTTTGATCCCTGGCACCCATATGGTCCTCTGAACACCGCCAGGAGTAAGCCCTGAGCATCTCTGGCTGTGACCAAAAAAAACTCCCCCTCAAATAAACATTAAAATGCAATGTTTGGGGCTGGAGCGATAGTCCAGCGGGTAGGGCGTTTGCCTTGCACACCGGCGGGCCGGCGGCCGGGTTCGATCCTCGGCATCCCATATGGTCCCCCGAGCACCGCCAGGAGTAATTCCTGAGTGCAGAGCCAGGAGAAACCCCTGAGCATCGCCAGGTGTGACCCAAAAAAAAAAATAAATAAATAAATAAATTAAATGCAATGTTTAAAGCCTGCACCCTGGAGGTGGGGCGTGGGGCTCTGGGCTGCCCCGGAGAGAGCCTCGGGCTGTAGTGGAGGGGGCGCCCAGCGTAGTGCCCCAGGGCTGCATACGGAGCCTGAGGGGTTATTTCCTTTTTTTTCCCCTTTTTTCAGTTTTTGGGCCACACCCGGCAGCGTCCAGACTTCCTCTTGGTTCTCTGCTCTGAGGTCACTCAGGACAGGGCTTGGGGACCTTATGGGGTGTTAAGGATCGAACCTGGGTTGGCTGTGCGCAAGGCCTGCGCCTCCTGCTCACTGCTGTCTCTGGCCTGCTTCTCTTTCTTTTTAAACAAATCACAGCATTGCCGTGGCGGCTCTCTGGGCCCCCCTAACCACGCTGGTGTCCTTTCTGCAATGTGACGCGTGTGACGCTCACTCAGGGCTTGTGCACAGCCCCAGGGACCCCTGTGTGGGGAGCCGTTCGGGTTCGGTTCAGAGCGTGGCCTGTTCCGGCTCTTGGAAGTGGAGCGTTTGGAGCCCCCCTTGCCCCCCCCCATGCTGACTGGCCCTCTGCCACCCGCACTGGCAGGTTCCTCAGCGCTGCCACCCTCCACTCTGTACCCTGCACCCCCTGGGCCTCGCCGCCCGGCCCGGCTGATCCCGCAGCAGTGCCCATGTTCCACGCTCCTAGGGCCACCAGCAGCGAGAGGCTTCATCTCAGCTGGGTTCCTCCTAGTTAAATATTTAATAAATAAGGCCTACAACCAGGGCTGCTGCGCCCTTGATAGTGAAATTAATGAGGGCTCAGTCGGCGGGGGCTGCGGCCTGGCGGCCAGCACGGGGCCACCAAGTGCCCGGGGCAGGCCTGGCAGGGCATCACGGTCGCTCCCCCACCCCGGGTCCTTTCCCCTTCTCTGACCTCTGGTTCTCTCTTTATTTTTATTTATTTAGTTTTTTGCTTTTTTGGGTCACACCCAGCGATGCTCAGGGGTTACTACTGGCTCTGCACTCAGGAATTACTCCTGGCGGTGCTCGGGGGACCATGTGGGATGCCGGGGATCGAACCCAGGTTGGCCGTGTGCAAGGCTAATGCCCTCCCGCTTTGCTGTCGCTCCGGCCCCTCTTGTTCTCTCTAGCCTATGCCTGGTCCAGAGGCGCCTCTGACAACTGCTTGGTGGGGGCGGGGCGCGGTGGGTGGGAGAGCGGGAGAAAGGAAGGTAGAGAAACGGGAGTCAGCCCCCGAGTTGGACCCTGGAACTGTGTGTCCAGACTGTCAAGGAGGGACCTGGTGGCCTCCCCATGCTGGGCCTGAGCATGAAACTAACCAACCTTGATGACCGAGTACTACGGGTGTGGCCCCTGGGACCCCACAGGTGAGGGCCGGAGTGATAGTCCAGTGAGGACCCGGGATCCATCTCTGACATCCCACATAGTCCCCCGAGCACCGCCAGGGAGTAATTCCTGAGTGCAGAGCCAGGAGGAACCCCTGAGCATCTCTGGGTGTGACCCAGAAAGAAAAATAAAAGGAACTGAAGGGGGGCTTCTCTTGCCCCCAGCGACCGGGTTCGATCTCCAACACCCCACCCAGAGAGTTCCAGGTCTGAGCAAGGAGCTGAGTGAGGCCTGAGCCCAGAGTGGGGGGGCAGAAAGGAGAGAAGGCAGCTGGGAGGGGCAAGGAATGGGGCGAAGGGGATGGGAGGAGAGGGAGCTGGGGCTCAGCTCAGGAAGGAGGAGGGTATTGTTCCTCGCTCCCCTCCTGGTTTCCTTGACCATTGTTGCGCCCTTATTTTCCCATCTCCCATCTCTCATTTCCTCGCTCCTGTCCTCACGGCCTTCCCCTCCCCCTCTCTGCTTATTTCCTGCCTCTGTTATCGCCGGATCCTGCCTGACTCTCGGCCCCTTCTCATGCTCAGTCGACTTGCCCTTGGTGAAGGGTCTTGAGAGAGAGAGAGAGAGAGAGAGAGAGAGAGAGAGAGGAGAGAGAGAGGGAGAGGGAGGCTGACCTCGGGCAGTGCAGGCCTTCGGGCGGGAGCCTAGAGCCCAGCTCCGTGGTGCGTTTTCCCCAGGAGGGTCCCAGAACACCCGCCCCATGCCCTGCCATCCCACTCTGTGCCCTGGAGAACCCAGTTCATCCCCAGGTTCCATGGCACTCACCTGTGTGCCTTTCATTTTCTTTTAATTACATTACACTGGGCTGGTGCTCAGCACTATACTCCCCACTCAGTGCTCAGGGGTGCTCCTAGCTCTGTGCTCAGGGAAGCATATGCTGCCGGGAATGGGAGCTGAGGCTCCCAGATGCCAATCCTCAGCCTTTCTGCCAGGCTCTTGAGGGCTGTGGACAGGGATGGAGGAGAACGGTTTCCTCTCTGGCTTCTGTGTTTCCCAATGCCGCTGTAGGACCTGTCCACATGACTCCTGCCCCTTGGTGGCCTCGGCTATTGGCTGAGGATGAAAACTCGGGTCTGTTCCTTTTTAGGGTGCCTGGGGGTGAGAGGTCACCATTCATAGATTTGGCTTCCGGGTCACCATTCATAGATTTGGCTTCGGGTCACCATTCATAGATTTGGCTTCCGGGTCACCATTCATAGATTTGGCTTCCGGGTCACTATTCTTAGATTTGGCTTCCGGGTCACCGTTCATGCATTTGGCTTCTGGGTCACCGTTCATGCATTTGGCTTCCCGGAGTCCATGGCGTCCAACAGAGGCCGCGTGTGCAGAAATGAGCTCTCCGTCCCGGTGCCGCACCTCTGAGCTGCCGTGGCGAGTGCTGACATCGGCCCCCGCCAGCCGGGGCTAACCCCTGTGCTCTCTGAGAGTCTGTACTGCAGACTTCTAAGATGTGTGGAATAACTCCTCACATTTTAGGGCTTTTTTAGGGTGGGGAGGGGCTTGGGTCACCCCGGTGGTTCCCTTTTCTTGGCTCTGTGCTCAGGGGACCATGTGGTCCCAGGTGTTGAATAGGGGTCAGCTGCCAGCAAGGCTAGTGCTGGCATCTTTGTGTCCAGTGTGGCTCCCCCAAACCAACACAACAAAGCAAGGGCGGTGGGCCGTCCCTCTGTCCGGACAGCTGCGGCCACTCCCTGCAGTGCTGGCCTTGCACGCACTGCGCCAGGCACAGTGTCTAGCCATTGGGCTGTCTCCCTTGGACTAGCACTGCCGAGTTTTACTAGTTAATATAAATATATATTTGGGGCCACACCCAGTGGTGCTCAGGGGCCACTCCTGGCAATGCCCATGTGACCACATGAGTTGTGGGCAGTCTAACCAAGTCACACAAGGCAAGCGCCCTCCCTGCCCTCATCTTGCACAGCCGGAGCCATTTTGGGTTAAAGGATCTGGAGCACAATCTTTCTACTTCGTGTTTCTTCCACTGGTCTGGTCTGCCATGGTGCTCAGCCCTGCCACATGTGACAGCTGAGCCCCAGCCGTGCCCCCTTGGGGCTTGGGTTTGCAGTCAGGACCCCTAGATGTGGTAAGGGCTGTTCTGGGAATTTGAATCTGGCTTTTTGTGGCGGGTGCCCTAAATCTTCCCAGGAACGCCGAGTCTCAGAGAAGCATCAGAAACAACTTCCCCAGATCAAGGGGTGGCAGCTCGAGATCTTCACAGCAGTGCTGTGTCAGAGAGATGCCTCTCCCTGAGGAAGGAGCATGAGCAAAGGCCCTGTGGCCAGCAGCTTAGTTCTTTTCTTCTTCCTAAAGCTACCTCCGAAAGGTGCCGTCCGGCCACTGAAGCAGTACCACGGGATTCCGAGATTTTATCTGTGGATGGTTCCCGCCCCGCTGTGTAAAGAATGGATAGATTTGGGGCTAAGGATGAGTCCCGGGAGGAAAAGAATCTGAGCCTTCTGGGAAGAACCGTCATTGCCTTGAATGGGGACGGGGACGGTGGCTGTGAAGGTGGGAGTGCGTGGTCAGACTGAAGGTACTTGGAGCTGGCGTGATTCCCTGCTCCCTCCTCCCTGCTCCCTCCTCCCTCCCCATCCCTGCCCCTGTCTTGGGTGAGGAGGGCAGTTTGCCTTTGCTGCCTTGGGTCTGTGCACTGCGGGATGGTTTGGCCACAGATGGGCTTTGGAATTGGAGACAGCAAGTGGCAGCTCCTGCTCCCCAGGATTTTTGGGAAACAACTCAGCCTTGGCCGTTGATTACCAACAGCTCCGAGGGCTTGGGGAATCTTCTCTTCCCAGAGCCTTGCTTATCATCCCAATTCTTGGCCTTTTTGACTTGGGTGCTGGGAGAGAGACCAGGATTTCTCTTTGTTATTCTGGAATGGGAAGTTCATTAGCACATCTGGAATGCGCAGATGATGTAGGTTGGTGATTAGAAAACAGCCCTTTGATGCCTCCTCTGGCTTGACCCCATTATTATTATTAATGATGATTTTGATGATGATGATGATGATGATGATGATGATGATGATGATGATGTTTTTGGCTACACCCAGCGATGCTCAGTGGTAACTCCTGGCTCTGCACTCAGGAATTCCTCCTAGCGGTGCTTGAGAGCCTTATAGGATGCTGGGGATAAAAACCAGGTTGGTTACGTGCAAGACAAGGGCCTACCTGACTTTGACCCCTTACCTACAAGCTTGCTCGCCAAGCAGTCTTCTAGAAAACCCTTTCCTACAGGAGTTAGCTATAAGACCTCAGTTCTCTACAAAATAGAAATTAAGATACCTCAGAGATAAATCGATAATTAAAATGGGATAGGGAAAAGAGGATACATTTTTTAAAAACTGATTTTTTTTTCTTTTTGGGTCACACCCGGCGATACTCAGGGGCTTCTCCTGGCTCTGCACTCAGGAATTACTCCTGGTGGTGCTCGGGGGACCATATGGGATGCCGGGGATCGAACCCGGGCCGGCATGGCCTGGCCGCGTGTAAGGCCAACGCCCACCACGCTGGGCTATCACTCCAGCCCCTGAAAGCTGAATTTTAAAAAATTGTATTAAAAAGCAAAATGAAATGTACTGCCTACCTCCTAAGTGGTGCCTGAAGTAATAGCACCGTAATAACATGAAAATGGAATCGTGGAGACTCATTATTAGAGAATTTACCAGTGCCTTTGGCTTGCAAAAGGAAAGAAAACCAAACCAAGGGTTTATACGAGATGCGTTGACCAGTGCCTGCAGAGGGAAGAGTTTTCTGGATCCAGGGATCCAACGACCTTATTAGGGTCTTCAGAATTGGCCTCTGCCTTTTGAATTTGGCTCCATTCTCCACAGGGAGGTGCAGAGTCTCACTTCTCAGCAAGTGATATGCGGCTTGGGATTGGCTCTGCTGGCTCTGGCCTGAACCAATCAGTGTGGAGATCTCTAGGAGGCGTGGAAAGGGACGCAAGGATAGGCTTAGGATGGAATCCTAGGATCCCACCTCTGGGTAGAGCTTCAGGGATGAGGGAGAGCTGGCCTAGAGAGGTGGTGTGGGTCTCCGCTCAGGGCGGTCACAAACAGCGCCCCCTGCCTCAGTGGCATGCTTTGTCAGTCCACCTTGCAGAACTCTGTCTGGGGCCTTCAACTTCTGTTCAGCCGGCACAGCTCAGAATTCTGTGGCTTCTTTTTATTTATTTATTTATTTTTTGCTTTTTGGGTCACACCTGGCAATGCTCAGGGGTTTCTCCTGGCTCTGCACTCAGGAATTACTCCTGGTGGTGCTCGGGGGGACCATATGGGATGCCAGGGATCGAACCCAGACCTGCATGGGCTGGCTGCATGCAAGGCAAATGCCCTACCTGCTGGACTATCGCTCCGGCCCAGAATTCTGTGGCTTCTGCCCTGTGGAGCGAGAAGGAAAAGAGCTTGCAGGTTGGACAGGCCAAACCCTGGTGTGCCGTGGATGGAAATGGCCCCGGGGTGGATGGGCAAGAGGCTACGTAAGAAAGCAAAGACTGGGACTGGGAGATAGTCCAGCCCGACTACAGGAGATAGTGCCCCGACCCTTCCATCCCTGGCTCCACGTGGTTCTCTGAGTATATCCTGATGCAGCCCTGGAGACCGCCAGGCCCCTCCCCAGCACAGCCCCGGTGAGCTGAGTAATCTCAGGAGCCCTTGAACTGAACCCCTTGCTGGGTTGGCCCAGAATCACCCTGCTTGGGAGGCCCCCAAAAAGCGTTATCTCCCGCTGCTGTTGATGATGTTTGTTCTGCTGATATGCAACAACCCCACCGTCTCTCTCTCTCTCTCTCTCTCTCTCTCTCTCTCTCTCTCTCTCTCTCTCTGCTCTTTGGGTAAAACCCGCAATGCTCAGGGGTTGCTCCTGGCTCTGCACTCAGGAATTACTCCTGGCGGTGCTCGGGGACCATATGGGATGCCGGGGATCGCACCCGGATCAACCGCATGTAAGGCAAACGGCCTCCCTGCTGTCCATCACTCTGGCCCCTCCCCTCCGCCTTGAGCGCTGATGTCCGCCTGTCACTGTCCTCACGTTCAGTGCTGTGGTCCGCTAGTGTGGGGCTCCCTCGGCAAGAGCGCATGGGGGTGGTGGGTGTCCCCAGACCACATATGACCCTTGAAAGCATCCTCAGTGTCACTGGAGCCCAATGCGAACCCCTTCCCGAGGAGGGAGAAGCTAGGAGAGGCGCGGGGAGGTGGTCTGGGATCGGGTGGCAGGAGCCCACACCCTTCCACTATTTGGAGCCTATTGACACCCCAAAGTGGGTGCAGATGAGAAACTCTCACCTCCATCCATCCTAGCCCTCTCTGGACACAGCTCTGTCCAGGGCCCGTGCTGTGATCACTGCCACAGTAGCCTGTCCCCTCCATCCATCCTAGCCCTCCCTGGACACAGCTCTGTCCAGGGCCCGTGCTGTGATCACTGCCACAGTAGCCTGTCCCCTCCAGTCATGCCCACTCCTTTGAGCTCCCTCCACGGTGAGGGTGGGGGGTGGGGTGCGTGTGCTGGCCCTGCCTTAGCGTCTCCCGTTGGCGCTGAATTGGGCTGTTCCCCGCCCCTCCATCCCCCCAAAGCCTACAAACTCTGCTTCCGACAGTGCCATCTGCACTGGTTCATGCCAGCTTAGGGGCCAGAGGAATAGGACAGCAGGAAGCGTTTGCACCGTTGTGTTGTGCAGAAACTCTGCTTGGTGCTTGGTATGAAATTAATACCCAGTCAGAGTCATGTGTGGACGCTCATAGCATCTAATAGGCTGTAGCTGCCTGTGGGAGTATATGCTGTAAGTCCCTAAATTCTCATGCTCAGCTCGTCACGGAGGCCAGTAGATAGTAAGATCTGACACAGGGTGGGCCACCCAGGACTGCGGTTTTGTACTCCAGGCTCCTCTGGGAAATATGCAAATGAATGTGTGTGACCTCATCCAGCCCCGTGATTGGCTTTTATTTTGTGATTTTTTTTATTTTATTTTTTTTTTTTGCTTTTTGGGTCACACCCGGCAATGCTCAGGGGTTTCTCCTGGCTCTGCACTCAGGAATTACTCCTGGCGGTGCTCGGGGGACCATATGGGATGCCGGGGATCGAACCCGGGCCGGCACAGGCCGGCCGCGTGCAAGGCAAACGCCCCTACCCGCTGGGCTATTGCTCCGGCCCCTATTTTGTGATTTTTAAAAGCATTTTTATTTAAAGTTGTTCATGATAGTTTGTTACAGACACGCAGTATTCCAGCACCAATCCCACCACCATTATTTCCAGTTTTCCCAACCACCCATTAAGCCTGCACCCATAGCAGACCCTCCGTAGTTTATTTTATGTTGTTTTTAAATAATTTGCTAAAAATCATCAAGAAATGTTTCCTTAGAAGAAAGTTAGTGATGAGCGATAGCACAGCGGGGAGGGCATTTGCTCTCCACGTGGCCAACCCAGGTTCCATCCCCGGCATCCCTTATGGTCCCCGAGCACCGCCAGGAGTAATTCCTGAGTGCAGAGCCAGGAGTAACCCCTGAGCATTGCCGGGTGTGACCCAAAAAGCAAAAAAAATATTTACAAGCCATTAAATGGGTGTGCTGGAGCCAAAGTGATAGTACAGTGGGTAGTATTTGCCTTGCATGTGGCCGGCCTGGGTTCTAGTCCTGGCATCCCTGATGGTCCCCCAGGCATTGCTAGGAGTAATTCCTGAGTGCAGAGCCAGGATCCCTGACACATTTGGTGTGACCCAAAGAAATAAAGTGGTGTGCACGTGGCTTATCAATCCTGTAGAGTCTGAGATGCCGTGAGGCTCCAAATGCAGCCACGTGCTCCAGGAATTCCAATTCTTTTTGCTTTTTGGGTCACACCCGTGATGCTCAGGGGTTACTCCTGACTCTGCACTCAGGAATCACTCCTGGCTGTGCTCGGGGACCATATGGGATGCTGGGGATCGAATCCCGGTCAGTTGCATGAGGGGCTAATGCCCTCCCCATTGTACTATCGCTCTGTCCCCAATTCCAAAATGTTTGAGGAGGTGGGTAGAGCTGGAGTAAATTCTTAACTGTGTGGTGGCTTTGGGTCACGAGCATGACTGCCTGGCTTCCGGAAGATAAGGGGGAGACGAGGGGCGGTAGCCCATCCCGGCCCTTCGAAAGCTGGAGCTTTCAGTCACAAAACCTGACACCTGAGTTTTTCAAGATTTTAATCCTCTCCCCATTCTTGTGGTGGTTGATATTGATGAATTCATCCAGGTTCCCTGGACTGTGATGCTCACACTTTTTTTTTTGCTTGTTTTGGTTTTGGGGTCACACCCAGCAATATTCAGGGGTTGCTCCTGGCTGTACACTTAGTAATTACTCCTGGTGGGGCTCAGGGGACCATATGGGATGTTGGGGATTGAACCCGGGTCAGCCACATGCAAGGCAAACACTCTACCCACTATACTATGACTCTGGCCTGCTCACACTTTTTTTCCCCCTGATCACATTTAAAAAAGTATTTGTTGCCGCACCCAGTGTTGCTCAGGGCTGACTCCTGGCTCTGTCCTCAGGGATCACACTGGTGGGGCTCAGAGGACCCTGTGGGGTGGAACCCGTTTACCCATGTGCAAGGCAAGCACCGTCCCAGCTGTCTTCCCTCCAGCGCTGCTGTCTGAGGCCTGGTGGTGCCGCCTTCCGTGTCCTGGGGCTGATCTCCCTGCTCCCACGTGCCCGTGCCCTTTCCTGCCCAGATCTCGTTAACAGACTGAGTTCCTTCCTGCTAGCTCCCCTGGGGAGGTGAGGGGTGTCTCAAATTCTGCTCCCAGGTTTGTGATCTTGCACACGTGTACAGAAGTGTGGGAAAGAATGATTCTCCTTTTTCCTGCAGGGCTGTGAATGGTGTCTGAAGCCCAGATCACTGATTGATTCAGCAACCCTTGGCCTCCTCCCTCCCCCTCCTCCTCCTTCCTGTGACCTTCCGTCCCCTCACCTTGTTCTCATCCCTCCCTCTTCACTTAGTTCCTTCCAGAGCAGGTAGAGGAGCCCTCGCGTCCTCCGTTAACTCCCTCCACCTCTCCTCGTCTCCCCGCTGCTCACCCCACCCAGGAACTTGCTTTTCAACCTCTCGAACCTGCTACTTTTCTGTTCGTGTCGGTTTTTACCGGCGTAGTCTCCCATGAATAGCTGTGAAGCTCTTCAAGCTGGAAGCTGGCTCCTTTTCGCTCACCTCAGCGGGATGTGGAGTCCTTGCCTGTGGCAGCTTGGTTTCGGCCTCAGACCGTGGTGCCTGAGCCAGAGAGCCAGGGCTGGGGTTTTGCGGCGGAGTCAGCGAGGGAGAGGGACCCTCACTGGCCCGGCGTCTCCCAGGCCTAGGTGTCTTGAGGTTCTGGCCGGGTTTGGTCACATTGATGAGGCTCCTGGCACCAGTGCCAGCTGTCTCTGGGATTAAATCAGTCAGTTGAGTTTGCAAGGCAACAGAATCTGTTGGTTTATTGTTATAATTATTTTTATTTTATGATTTTTATTAATTTAATTTTTTATTTTATTTTTGCTTTTTGGGTCACACCCAATGATCCTCCTGGCTCGTCTCTCAGGGAATTGCTCCTGGCAGTGCTCAGGGGATGATATGGGATGCCGGGGATCTACCCGGGTCAGCCGCATTGCAAGACAAACTCCCTTCCCGCTATGCTGTTGCTCTGGTCCCTATTATTATTTTTTAACTATTGTTAAGTTATAAGCCTTCAAGGAGGATTTTCATGATGGCAAGGCCAAAAGAAGGAAAAAAATGGCCAGATGACACCCAACTATTGGGGAGGAGGGTCTTGCACAGGGGAGGAGAGGGTGAGGTTTCTTTTTGGTTAGGGAGGGGGAAGAGTTTGAGGTTTTTCTGAAGCCAAGGTGACACGGGGCGAGGTTGGCAGCAGAGCCTGACTTGGTGGGCAGGGCTGGGGGCAATGGGCATCTGTGCCCCTGTCCACCCGAGTGTGCTGGTGTGAGGGTTGGGGAGCCCGTCAGGAAACCGCTTCTGAGATAAAGTGGGTATATATCTGTTTTGCTGTTTGGGTCACACCTGGTGATGCTCAGGGGTTCCTCCTGGCTCTGCACTCAGAAATTGCTCCTGGTGGTGCTCGGGGGATCACATGGAATGCCGGGGATGGACCCTCCCTGGTGGGCTTCAGGGGCTGCTTCTTTTTTTTTTTTGGGTCACACCCAGCAATGCTCAGGGGTTCCTCCTGGCTCTGCACTCAGGAATCACTCCTGGAAGTGCTTGGGGGACCATATGGGATGTCAGGGATAGAACCTGGGTAGGCTGAGTGCAAGGCAAACGCCCTCCCCCGCTATGCTATCGCTCCAGCCCCGGGGGCTGCTGCTTCTGTGGTGTCAGGGACTGACTGTCAGGACTCCGGCAGTTGAAGCAACGCTTTGGACCTTTGAGCTCCTTCCTGTCTCTTCGTTTCCCCTGAACGGGGGCTCCTTCGGGTTGTTGGGAGTCTGTTTCCCTCAGGGTTCAGTTATCAGAGGAAAGAGTCATCAGAAAACTCAGAGCATCAGATTAGAATGAGGGCCTGGAGCCACAGGACAGAGGGGGAGGACATTTGCCTTGTAAGTGACTGACCAGGTCAGACCCTGGAGTCGCTCCTCAGTGCAGAGCCAGGGGTAGCCCCTGAGCACTGCTGGGTGTGGCCAACTACCCCGCAAAGAAAGTTTTTAAAAAGTCTGGAATAAGAAGCCAAAGACTGGGGCCGGGCCAGCGGGGGGGCGTTTGCCCTGTGGCGCGGCCGGGCCGGCGGGGTTGATCCCCGCTCCCGGTCGACCGCGGGGTAATTCCGGAGTGCAAGCAGGAACCCCTGAGATGAAAAAAAAAAAAAAAAAAAAAGACTTAGGTAAGAAAATGGTGGAGGGGCGGAGCGATGGCCCAGCGGGTAGGGCGTTTACCTTGCCAGCGGCCGGCCCATGCCGGCCGGGTTCGATCCCGGCATCCCATACGGTCCCCGAGCACCACCAGGAGTAATTCCTGAGTGCAGAGCCAGGAGTAACCCCTGAGCATCGCTGGGTGTGACCCAAAAAGAAAAAAAAAGAAAATGGTGGAAATATGAATGAATTCAGATAGGTGCGTGAGTATTCATGTGTCACATATGTGCATGCACGAGTCCATGTGTGTATATCGTGTGTGTGTTTGTGTAGCACCAGCATAGAACCTGGGCACTCTGGCAAACCCTGTGCTCTGCCACTGAGCTCTCTCCCCAATCCCTAGCGGGAATTTTGGGGGGGTTCTCCTGGTGATTCTTGGCCAACAAGACTGGTGGTCCAACGGGGAGTTTCCGAGGATTTCAGCTAGAGGCTGGCGTGCTGGGGACCCCCGGCCTCATGCCTGCTCAGGGCCCACATGGTGCTGGGACTCAGCCTGGATCGGGGCTTTCAGACATGCCCTTGTGGCTGCCCTGCCCCGCCTGTCCCGGCAGTGTTTCAGACGAGAGGACCCCTGGGCTCGCTGGTCACAGAAAAACCTAGTCAGCCGGGCCGGAGGTCACCGCAGGTTCCAACACTTTCCCCGCAGGCAGTAACCTGGGCTCCATCCTATTCTGCGTGGCTCCCCCCAAGCTCCAACAGGCGTGATCCCTGAGCAATGCCAGGTGTGACTCCAAAGCAAACAGAAAATTGGAAACCTTTTCCTGGAAATTGGAAAGCTTAACTCCTAGCTCTGAGCTCAGGGATCACTCCTGGTGGGCTCAGCGGAATGCAGGGACTGAACCCGCGTCAGCTGCACATCAGGCAACACCTACTTGCTGTGCCGTCGCTCTGGTTCCACAGAAACCCCTTTTGCCCAGGGGTCAGTGCTGTGCCTTACTCCAGCCAGTCTCGCTCCCCCACGCTTTCCATTTCTCTGTCCAGTTTTTGCAGACATCATTCCAGTTTCCCAGGCATGAACACGCATCCTGTGGTGACCTCTCTCCAGCTCCAATCTGTTCAACTGTTCAAATTCAAACACCTCAAATCTACTTGGAATTGGGTTTTCCTTCCTTCCTTCCTTCCTTCCTTCCTTCCTTCCTTCCTTCCTTCCTTCCTTCCTTCCTTCCTTCCTTCCTTCCTTCCTTCCTTCCTTCCTTCCTTCCTTCCTTCCTTCCTTCCTTCCTTCCTTCCTTCCTTCCTTCCTTCCTTTCTTTCTTTCTATTTTTTTCTTTTTTGGGTCACACCCGGCGATGCTCAGGGGTTACTCCTGGCTCCGCACTCAGGAATTACTCCTGGTGGTGCTGGGGGGGACCATATGGGATGCCGGGGATCGAACCTGGTTCAGCCACACTCAAGGCAAACGCCCTCCCCACTGTACTACCACTCCGGCCCTTTTCCCTTTTTTTTTCCCTTTGTTGTTCATTTTGGGACCACACCCAACAGTGCTGAGGGCTCACACCTGGCTCTGTGCTGAGGGATCATTTCTGGTGGGGCTCAGGAGACCCTCTGGCTTGCCAGGGATCAAGCCTGGTTGGGCGTGAGCAGAACCAGCGCCTTCCCTGATGCGCTGCTGTCCCACAGCCTCCTGTCTCTCGTGCTTGGCTTTTCCTGCTGATAGAATGAAAAAGCAGTTCTTTTGGCGGCCTCTCCTCTGGGCAACCCGAGCCTTTGCCCGTGTACTGTGATGGTGTGAGTGACTGGGGCCGGCTCCGTTTCCCCTGCGCCAGGCTGGCCATGTCTGGTGGGCAGAGGGAAATTTCGCCTCGCTGACGCTGGCCTTGGTGCTGAAGCCCAGAGAGCCCAAAATTGCCGAATAGCAAATTCTCAGCCGGGAGAGTCCCAAGCGGAAGGCGCTGGGGGTGTGACCTCCCCGCCAGCCCGGTCCTTACGTCTCTGCATCCCGCTTGGCCCCTCGGAACCCGACTTGTCGGCCTTGCATGGTTCCATGGTGGCGGCTGCTGGGACTCTAGTGAGTCTAAACCGTTGATCATGTCCATTGGGTTCAAGTCCCCCCAACTCCAGTGATGTCAACGTAGGTGAAACGAAAGCCTTGTGGCTTCGATGAAGAAGAGCACATGTTTAGCGGTCTCTGGGACCACGTGACACGCATGCGCACAGCAACCCTCCAGCCCTCCCTCCCTCCCAGGTGCCGTCATGTATGCGCTCAGCAGCTCTCTTCCCCCATATAGTCGCGCATGAACGCAGCAGTTGTCTGGGGTCCCCTGTCACACATGCACAGAGACGTTGTCTGAGGCCGGTGTCCCCTGCAACGTATGCACAGCAGCTGTCTGTGTACACCCTCACCCCATGTAATTGGTTTCTTTTCTCACTGTACATTTATTTGCTGTACCTCAGCAAAAAAAAATGGGGACTCACCCCAGAACCCAGAACCCACCTTGTGTACCTGTTACCAGGAATGACCAGAAATTCAAGGTCAGCTCTGAGCTGCGGAGTCTGCCCGAGGGCGCCCCCCCCCTCCCCACCACCCTTTGGCGGCTGTATTTTTTTACGTGTGTGTGTGTGTGTCCCTATACCTTCAAATAGGCGCCTACACTGGGGGCCCGGTGACTGTACACTGTGCTCCTATCCGTTCAGGGTACAGGGACCCCGATACTTGTGATCACGGGGACCTTCGGGAAAGCTCTACCTCTGCCTGAGTTGCAGCCTGGAAATGGGTTTCCCTGCAAGGCGCCGTCTGGCAGCCCCAGAGGGGAGGTCGGGGGAGGGAGCACGTCGGCATTAATGTTTGGCACCCACTCTGGGATGCGGGGTTGAGATGGGGCGAGGGGGCACCGCAGAGGGCAGCCGAAACTGTGGGCCACTTTGCACAGTGATTTTCCGCAGTGTCCTGGTTCCGGGACCAGCCCCAGGCCCTGCCCTCTCTGGGGCGGGCGGAACCTTCTAATTTCGGGCGATGCTGTGGATTCTGCTCTTTCACTCCCCTCAGGGATGCTTCCCCCGCACCTCCCTGCGCATCTCTCTGCCCCCCCCCATCCCCCTCGCTGGCTCTGCTGCTGCTGAATCCCGCTGACAAGGGTGTTTTCAGCCCCGCCAAGCCGGGAGCCGGAAGCGGCCCCGCTTGCCCGCCGAGCCTGGCTGGGCACTGCAGCTGTGAGTTAGAATCCAGGTTTGCTAAATCCGGGGGAGCCTTATGTGGTGGGGGGCACAGAGGGGGTCAGGCCGAGGAAACCTCAGCTCCCTCCTTTGGGATCAGACCACCTCTTTTTCCTGCCGGCACAGGATGCCCCTTCATCTCCCCTTCATGTGGGTGAACATCATACAGCTTTAAAGGCTCCTGAATCACGCGTGGAGATGTGCGTGTGTGTGTGTGTGTGTGTGTGAGACCCCCGGTTCATTCCCTGCCTCCCTCCTGTCCACCGCCCT
The DNA here is from genome assembly GCA_021461705.1 of Cryptotis parvus. NCBI lineage: Eukaryota > Metazoa > Chordata > Mammalia > Eulipotyphla > Soricidae > Cryptotis > Cryptotis parvus. The sequence continues at coordinate 2,298 of JAJIBD010012819.1, read as the reverse complement.
CTCCCGCCAGGTTGCTGGGAGTGTGACTCCGTGATGGAGAACAAAGTGCCAGTAATGGGACCCGATGGTACAGTGATAGAGCGTTTACCTTGCGCGTGGCCGACCCAAGTTCGATCCCTGGCTTCCTATATGGTTCCCTGAGCACCACCAGGAGTAATTCCTTAGTGCAGAGCCAGGAGTAACCCCTGAGCATAGCCGGATGTGACCCAAAAAACAAAGAAAGTGTCAGAGATGCCAGTGGCTGCCCCACGAGGGTGTGGACCCGGCTTCTCGCTCTGGCAAGTGGAGAGAGCTGGAGAGCAGGAAGCGGGGCAGGCGCTGGCCTTGCCCACAGCAGTTCCAGCCCCATAGCCCCCAGCAGTGATTTCCCCCCTCCAGAATAGTGGGATCCTAAGCCTTAGGAAACGTGCTGGGGCAGCAGCACAGCAGTGGGGCACTGAGCTGCCCACGGCTGACCCAGGCTCCTCCCCGGTACCCCCTGAGGAGTGAGCCCTGAGCACCACAGTGTGTGACCCTAAAATAGACCAACAGACCCCACCAGAGCACAGAGAGCCCTGACTCCGCCCACCACCAATCCTTGCTGTGAAAGGGGGCGGCGCCTGCGGGGCACTGCTGGAAGTGTCCTCAAGGGGAGGTGGCAGGGGTCTGATTGGGGAAGAATTTGGGGGGCACAGTCCAGTGCGGCCCACTTGGGCAGCCTCCAGGCCTCCTTCCGGCCCCTGCCCCAGCCGGAGAGAGCGCTTTCCTTGACTCTCGGCCACTCCCTTTGAATACATGATTCTAGCCACCATCATCGCCAACTGCATCGTGCTGGCCCTCGAGCAGCATCTGCCAGACAACGACAAGACCCCGATGTCGGAGAGGCTGGTGAGTATGCGGGGCCTGGGAGCCAGGGTGAGTGCAGGGGGCCGGGGGCTGGGGTGAGTGTGGGGGCCAGGGGCGGGGTGAGTGCAGGGGGCCGGGGGGGCTGGGGTAAGTGCAGGGGGGCCGGGTGCTGGGGTGAGTACAGGGGGCCGGGGGCTGGGGTGAGTGCGGGGGCCAGGGGCTGGGGGCGGGGGTGAGTAGGGGGTTGGGGGTGGGTGAGGGCCTGGGGGGCTGGGGTGATGCGGGGGGCTGGGATGGGGGGGCCAGGGAGGGCTGTGAGGGGCAGCTCAGGGTCCAGTCACCCCTCCCTTGTCCCATGTTTCCCTAATTTGGGGGTTTGGGCCACACCCAGTAGTCTCAGTGCTCCTGGTTCTGAGCTCAGGGATCACTCCTAGAGTGCTCCCGGGACCCAGGGGAACCCACGCACCTGGGTTAGCCATGTGCAGGCCCAGCACCTTCCCTGCTGTGCTGTCACTCTGACCCCTGTTTCCTAAATTTTAGGGTCCCCATTATTCTGGAAGAAGCCCTGCGCCACCCCAGAAGACCTGTCCTTGGTGGGGTGTGTGCGTAGGTCCTGTTGGCCATGAAAGATCATCCTTTAAAAAAAGTCGTTGTTACTTGGGGTTTGTGTGTTTGTTTAGTTTATTTATTTATTTATTTATTTATTTATTTATTTATTTATTTATTTATTTATTTTGCTGTACCTGGAAGCGCTCAGGGGTTACTCCTGGATCTGCGCTCATTAATCACTCCTGGCATGCTCAGCGGATGCTGGGGATGGAGCCCGGTAGACCACATGCAAGGCAAAGGCCCCACCCACTGTACTGTCGCTTAGGCCTCATGTTACTTGTTAGTTTAGGGGCTTGCTCAGTGGGGCAGTGGGGGCTGGGGAGCAGGGGCCTGGGTACCAATCTGCAGGGGTTGGGGGGAGTCTCAGGCCAGGCGCAAGCACTCACCTGACCTCCCCACCCCACCCCAGGACGACACGGAGCCCTACTTCATCGGGATCTTTTGCTTTGAGGCCGGTATTAAGATCATTGCTCTGGGCTCCGCCTTACACAAAGGTTCCTACCTGCGCAATGGCTGGAACGTGATGGACTTCGTGGTGGTGCTCACAGGGGTAAGTGGTGGCCGGGCCGCTGTCGCGGGTGACCGAGGACTGTGGGAATGCAGTGCGTGGGGCAGCAGCCACCAACCCCACCCCACTTCCCTGGTCCCTGCCCAGATGCCCATGAGTCGAGAGACAATTTCTGTTTCCATTAGAGTGTCAGCTGCATCGGAAGAGCTTTATAAGCGTCCTCCCATTCAAACTGTTCCCGCAACCCAATGAATTAAGAAATATTAATATTCCCAGGGGACCCCCTGGGCGGCTGGGGAGCACGGGGAGAGGCCGGCTCCAGATCCTGATATCAGGAGCCAGAAACAGCCCAGGCA